>WOGR01002183.1:806-18008 GCA_015342045.1 Leptinotarsa lineolata | reverse complement strand
CGGCCAGCTTGTAACCGACCCTTTTTGCAAGTGGAAAACATTTGAAACCCATGCAAAATCAGGATATCACAAACGAAATTCGGAACTCGCAGATAACTTCCTGAAAGTAATGTCTTTTCAAGCTTTTTCAGTAGATGAGCAGTTGTCCTCTGAAAGAAACAGTAAGAAGAAAATCGAAAAAAACTAATCCCTATTTTGAAAGGAATAATTTTTTGCGGCAAGTAAGGTATACTTTTAAGAGGTAAAACTGATTCGGGATAGATTCACTAGAGTCTGAACAACCACTTCAGAATGATGGTAATTTTCGAGCACTTGCGATATGCAGCCGAATCTGGGGATAAAGATCTTTCTGAGCATTTGGTCACTCCTCAGAAGAATGCCTTTTACACGAGCCCTCAAATCCAAAATAAAAAAATTGACATTTGTGGTGAAATAATTCAACATAAGATCATCGATGAAATGAAGCAAATTTTTTTGTGATTCTTGCTGACGAGACGACTGACATTACGCGTACGGAGCAAGTCTCGTTGTGCTTGCGATATGTTGATTTAAAAAATGTTAAACAACATAAAGTTAAGGAGATGTTCTTAGAGTATATTCCAACTGTTGACGTGACAGGATCCGGTCTTGCTGATCTCATTATTACAGCTCTCAAAAAGCATAGACTTAAATTTTCTCATGTGGTTGGTCAAAGTTACGATGGTGCTGCAGCTATAAATGGGTATTTGCACGGTGTCCAAGCGTATATTCGTCAAGAATGTCCTCTTTCTCCTTATATAAATTGTAGTGCACACTCTCTCAACTTTGCTATTGCTGACTCATGTTCACAAGCAGATGTACGAAACTTCATTGGGATCGTGCAATCTGTTGGTTCCTACTTTAGACATTCGGCTCAACGTACTGTCGTTCTGAAAGAAAAAATTAGGGATCTGTTACCGGCTGAACATCAAAAAAGCCTGCTCGCGATGCGCAATACCCGGTAGGTTTACAAGCATAATGCCGTTATAAGATTTGAAGAAATTTATTCAGCGATTGTGCATGCCCTCGAAGAACTTCAATCAAGCTACAATAAGAAACATCGTAACAAGTCGTCCATTGCAACAGATCTGGAATGCTTAGATGACTGCGACCAAAAAACTATATCCAAATATTTACACACTGTTGCAAATATTGGCTACCATACCAGTTTCCACTGCTACCCCAGAAAAGACTTTTTCAAGCCTAAGAAGATTTAAAAACTACTTGCGGAACACAACGGGTGAAAACAGACTGAACGGCTTGGCTCTCATGAATATTCACTATGGGATAGAAATTGATGCAAATGAAGTAGTGGATATATTTAAAAAGAAAAACAGAAGATTAATGTTGTAATGCGTACCAATAAAGGGTGTAAAAGACAGTGTCATGATATACCGCGTATACTGTCCCAAAAACACTACTCGAAAAAGGACTCTCCAGTTCTCAACTTTCTTATCTGTTTAAAAAAAATCCGTTTTTCCGTTAATCAGCTGTCACCCCCATACGAACGACAACTCTCAGAAGTTGAGAAACTTGTGTGAGCTAAGAACTAACAAGGTCTTACCTTTTAACGTGTGATTCTTAACACGGTTGCAGAATCATCCCCCCAGCCTCAACCAGATAAATTCTCTCAAGAAAAATATCTGGTCGAGGCCGGAATCGAACCCACGACCTTCCGATCGTGAGAAGATTATTTTATGTACTGTTAGTCGTTTTATTTTCTTGAACTTCCCCCCGATACTAAAACCTGGCTACGCCCGTGTTAAATAGTGTAGATCTATTTTGGTTTTTGTAAAGCATCAAATGAGAATACTGGAAAGACCTACTGTGGGAGCCCCCTCTAAAATTCAGAAATTCAGCTGTGTTAATCAAATAACTTCATAATTGTGTACATATTTACTTGAGTTGCATTGAAAACTTGATAATCATATATTCATTTCTTACCCCTAATAGAATCTATGAAATTCTACGTTTATAACCCACTTTTCCTATTATAGTCTGGTTCACAAGTGCCTTTCAAGTCAAACTTTTTTCCGCCTTCGAAAAATATGACCGAGGTGTCATTCGATTCGGAATTCAAATTTGAAAAAAGATTCAAAAAGAGGAGAAAATTTCCCAAAGAAAGTAATACCTCCCAGAATTGTTGAACGAATGTTCATAATTTTTCCAGATGGTTGAAAAAATGTTCCTAAAACAGGTAAGAGGGAACAGAATTTTTAAAATTCGATATAAAATATTAATAATTTTTCTCTCAAGAAATAATACATGGTTGTTATTGTTACATTGTGTGGAAAGAGAAAAAAAATTGTTGAAAATGCAATTATTTGTAACAAATTGTTTAATGAATAAACAATGAAAATTCAAATGAAAAAATTTTTTCTTTCTTATGAAAAAACGAAATAAATTATGATTTAAAAAAATAGTTTCTTAAAATCAATCACAAGTGGTTGAAAAAATTGTTGATTAACAAATCCTTTCTCAAGCAATATTTTTTTAAAAAAGACTTTTTTTCAAATCATAATTTGCATCGAAGATTTTGTTTCCAAAAAATTTTTTACATAATCTTATGAACAACGAATTTTTTCAAAACAATTTTTTAAAAAGTAACAGACAAAAACATTTTCAAATCATTTTCATGTAGCTTCTGATCATAAAGAAACGGATCAATAGTGATCTTAAAATAATGTTTTTAATGAATAAGTAAGCATTTTGAATTTTACCCTAAGTAAATTGTTGAAAATTGAAAATTAACATTTTTTTAATTTTTCCAACCAGAATTTATTCTGAGTCCTTTCAAAAATAGCTACAAATAAAAAAACAATATCTCAGATTTGTTATTTAACAATTATCGCACTTGCAATGTTCCTGTTTGAGTAGAAAAATAATGTCAATTACCTAATGCATAATTAACAGGAAAATCACGATGAAATTTTTTGGACGGTGGATGAATTGTTCATTCATTTATACAGAAGGTGCCTAAATTTGTTGTTGGAATAACATTTTTTCATTAAAGATCCAAAGTTGGCCTGTCTTGCACCCGTTTTAGGACGTATTTTCAACCCGCTGAGAAAATTATAAATATTGGTGCTACAGTTTCGTCAGATGGAACTGTTATTGAAAATTTTCTTCTCTTTTGGTATCTTTTTTTAAATTTGAATAATGTCAGATAGTTTTTGAGATATTTGCATCTTTTTTCGGTTAACTGTTTATAACTTTTGCAATTTTTGGAAGGGGCACCATCATCCGCTATTACGAATCGAATGACACCTCGTCCAAATTTTTCGGAGGCGGAGAAAAAAGTTTGATCCGTAAGGCTCTTGTATACTAGACCAGCGTTTCCCAAACTTTTTTGAGTGGGGACCCACCCTCATTGTGGAATTTTTTCGCGACCCACAAAGCTTGTTGTTGAATCATCTGGAAATAGAACTTTCAACAGGTGATGATCAACCAAACCAAATTTGCGCAAAACTAACTGACTATAATAAGACAACAAGTATAGCTGAGGCACCAGTCAATCTAATAATAACAGTGGTAATCTTCCAATATGACTCAACCTCAGACAGAAGCACAAAAATCTTACGAAGGTTAGACATAGATTCTCACTTCAATTTAGCAGACCGGGTTTTCCTGCAGCTGAAAAATCAAATGCGCCGCTGGAATCAATCAAGTCGCCCCGGAGCGCATATTAATTTTTTTTTTTGATGATTCACAATTTGCATTACTTTTCAAATATTAAATTTTCTTTTATTCCAGTAAATAATATTATTTATAAGTATTATTAGTAATAATATTTTTATTATCATGAGGAATACACCTCTTTATTCAGAATCTTAAAACCAAACAAATACAAAAAATTAAAAAATGAGACTTCTGTAATTAATGACTTGTGGAGCTGGTGTTTATGATTTAGAAGAGATCATATATCTGGATTGGAAGCTGAAAGCTCTAAACGCACTTCACTTTCCACGAGAATCCATTGTCTATGATATTATTGAAACTTGTATTCTCGTTTTCGACTTCCATTTTATTAGTGCACCGCTCTTCACACTGTATTCTGAACATTCAGTGTGTAAAAGCCAACTGGAATAAATTCATTATTTCGGTTACTGTACATATAAAACTAAATACCGAAAAATGTCAAATTTGAATTATAATTCGACATACTTCAACGGAAGAATGCTACCCCGACCTCCAACCCCCGTCGAATGACAGGTACAACCCCCAATTTTTTTAATAGGAAGTATAGGCTTGTGATATATCGTTTGGAAGGTCTCTTCATTCTCTATTCAAGAATATTATCGTTTTTGAATTTTTTGCAAAATTAAGATAGAACAAATTGAAATTATGTGCTTACAGAAATTCGATAGAATACACTGAAAACTTATTGCACTTTACTCAAAACTTATATGTTAAGGTATTGATAATAAGAAAGTAGGCAAAAACTATAATAATATTCTTTTCAGATGGTATCCTTTAAAAAACTGTAAATAATTTCCATGGCAACGTTAGTTTAAAATGCCTTGTCAAATTGTTTTGTATGTTACAACATTAAGTTTAAAATTCGTTAATTTTAAGTCTGGCAAATGGTTAGGTCAACGGAAATGCATAAAATAGCAGTTTTACAAATGATTAGTTACGGAGATAAAACCCGAACACAACAGGAAGTAGCTCGCCTATTTCATGAGAAATTTCCTAATTTAGCGCCCATATCTTAAGGAACAATGAGCAAAATAGAGACGCAGTTCCGCGAGTTTGGTCATGTGGGGCAGATAAAAAAAGCAGCTGCCAATGCAATGGGTGATGATCTCAAATTAAATGTGATACTTGAGTTTGAGAAAAACCCACATACATCGAAAAGACAAGCATCCACTACATTCAATGTTAGCCATATGTCGCGTCTTCGAATACTTGAAAAAATAATGAAAATGAAACAAGAGTGAACTGTGAGAATTGTGGCATAAAGCAAACTCACTGATCCTAGATATTTCTTATGGATTTTGATTCCTGCTCCAAGTTGTGTTCTTTTGATAACTACTAGGTCTCCTATCTTGTATGATTTTGGATTCCTTCTTTTCAAATTATAGGTTCTTCTGTTTTCTTCCTGTACTTTTAAAGTCTGTTTCTTACTTCCTGCTCTAAATTGTTCTCTACTCTCATAGAACTTTTCTATTGTAGCATCCTCTAATAATTCCATTATCGAATTTGAATAATATGTCATTGCTAATGAAAAAATCTGCATAATCCTCTATACACAAAATCTTCTTCATGGCAGATAAATGTTCATCTGTCTCTTGAGCCCATTTAAGTCGTTCTATAACATCAACTTCTTCCATTAACGTCTTTGTCATTTGCCATGACAACTGGAAAACGACTCAAATCACCTACATGGGACATCCTGTTTGCTTTCCGATGTTCATTTTGATATGAATACCCCTCTAATAGAAGAGCCCATCTAGTAACTCTAGTAGTCAACTCTTTCTAATCGATGGTCTTCTGGAATGCTGAACAATCTGTAACAATTTTGAATTGAATCCCAAGTAAATATATTCGAAACTTTTTGATGGCTTGAATAACGGCTAAAACTTCGAGTTCATAGCTCCCATATTTTTCCTCAGCTGGAGTAGTTTTCTTACTCATGAAGTACACCGGATGAAATTTGTTATCTTCGTTAGACTTCTGCATCAGACACGCTCTATAACCATATTTATTCTATATCTTTTTAGTTAACCAGATAACATGTCCGACAAAATAAATTCCTGAAATATTTTCATGTAAAAAACTCGCATTCCATTACATACCAATTCGATACTCACTGTCACGCCAATGAACAAACTGTTGTTTTGGTTTTGGTACTCTCTTATGAAAACTTAAGTTTCGGTTGAAACAATTAGATTGCTTACAAACCCAACAGTAAAGCACCATTATTAGTCTCTATTATTCTTTGACTAGATGTAATCCAAACACAAATAGAAAATCGCTGTTTCGGTAAATGTCATGCACGAACAACAATGTCAACATGAACTGGTGAAATTTTTAAACAGTAAGGAGGGATCAAACAAAAGAGCAACCCATCGCACTAAGTAGTTAGACACATCATAGAAATTCCTTCAAAAGTCTTGCCACTTGTGGAGTTGAAACGAATTGTGCACAATTATTTGTCTATAATAGTAACCGACTCACATATTATGATCACAAGGCAAATACTATTTGACACCTAAAAAAGGAAATTATTGACGTTTTCATTACTACATTCATTATGTATATTTACTACTACCCCCTCAAAGCAATTGAAAATGAAATTGTTTCATATTGAAACTTCATTTAGATTATTTAGAAAGAAGAAGTTGGAAGTCAAAAAAGTTGTATATCGTCGTCTTGGTGGTGAAAAGAGCTAAGCCACATTTTTGTGTAAATCGAAAAACGTTGAAAAATACAGTGGTGAAGAGAGTAAACTGATACTTTAGTTGTAACCTTGAATTCCACTAAAGTGTGAAAGAAGCTAAATGAAAATATGCATATTTCTTGCAGTGGTGAAACTTCCTCAAGCAGCATACAATTCTTCACCAATACAGTTCCCCAAAATGTGGCTTAGCTCTTTTCACCACCAAGGCGACGATATCTCGAAATCTATCAATTCCAACTCCAGATAATATATGCATATTTTTTCATTATTTCATTCAGCAATAGCTATTGGATCATTTAACAACTCAATCTCTATCAACCAACTTCCTTAAAATGAGTAAAAGGTCATGTAATACTTTCAAATTTTATGGTCAGTTCACAGTTGATGAATCTAGTATAATTTCCTTCATTCACTCCAGATATTGATTTAACTTTCTGAGTGTGCCTCCAGTTTGGGATCTCACAAAAATTTCAGCTTGCCTTTTTCAACATTAATGTGTTGTGAGTAGTTGTATTGAGGAATGTTACATTTAAGCAATGTTTCGTGTTGTCCACAGACGTCTCCACTGGTAGCCGGAGGCGTGACAAACCACCACAGTAACCGCCAAGGAGGAATCAATACCCGCTCATCCACTCCAACCCCACAGCTCCACTATGGTACCAACGTCTCATCACGCGGTTGGTCATCGATCTGCTTGAGACCCACCCCGCCTTTACGTCCATGTCTCGCCCTTGGTACTTCTCCGAATGGACCCTATTCGAGGTTCACCCGTAAACCTATGAGCTACAAGGAAGACGGTTCAATTCTCGATGTCATTGAAGCATATTGTTCAGTTACCAAACCCAGAAGCACTGTTAATTCAGGTAGGTTAATTATGATTGTCAGTTATCACTTATGAAAATTATGCCATCAGCTCTCTCTCTCTTCAACCTTCTGTGAATGGTTAAAAGTAATTTCGTTCATTTCGATACCTATTTCTTAAGAAAAATGTATTAACAAAGACATTGAATTTTTTATACTGCAGATAGTAATTTGAATTGAAAGCGCAAGATTTCACAGTAGTATGAATACAATTGTTCTAATATAACTAATATTAGAGAGGATTTCATAAAATCCTTGTAATTCAAACAATACATTAAAGATGCTGAGTCATTGTGATATTCTGTCAGTGTAAACCTTTTCAAGGTTTACACAATTTATGATTTTGAATACAAGAGAAGGATATTTCATATCCATTTTTTGAATCCATTTATGCATTTGATCTATCAATGAGATGAAGTTAATTTTAGTATTTAACTCTTTGAAAAAACGTTGACATTTTACTAAGGTCTGCTCATTTTCGTTTTCAAAATCTACCCTTCTTTTATAAACTGCCTCCATTAAAAACTTTTTAAAGTTTTTTTACTAAGGGTGGAAATATTCAGTCTGAATTACCAATAGCATCAACATTATTACTGAAATGTTGAAATATCCCTTTCACACATTTCATTTTATGCAGTATGAATTAATTCATACTTACATTAAAAGTAGCTCATCTTTCAACTTCTCAATGTTATTGTTGTTGATTTTTCGACATTTTGCGCAATCTTCTGCGCACATTTCAATGTAATCTTGGGTTCTGTCATTCTATGTTATCTCTGTCAGACAAAGTCGTTAATATTTGAGCAATATTAAATTTGTTGTTACCATTGTATTTTTGCTGCCCACCAATAATCTTCAGTAATCCAAAAAGCTGAATTTCAGTACTATATTTAAATTATTGTCAAAAATTGTGAGTCAGTATCACGTTTTAAAGCGAATATGCATGCGCCAAATATGTCTTAATTTTGTTACATGCATGTAATAAGAATTCTTTCTAATGAAAATTCAATATAATTCAATGTTAGATCAAATTTGGCTACATGTTTCTGGCCTAACATCTTAGAATGAATATGCAAAAGAAATTTTTGATCCATTTTCATCTCGATTCGTCAGTGACATACGAGTTCAACCATTTTTTCATTCTTAATTTCTTTGTGTATTCCTTGTCAGTTCTATAACAGGTCTTCTATTTTTAAAGTGTTTTAGCACTTTTAAAATTTGTCATTCAATACTATAATCTGCCGATTGATACCCCTACCAGAGAACAATGGAATATAGTCATCTCATTTTATTTTCATTAATTTCAACTTCTATTTTTTATTACAACTTTTGCTGGGTAAACCATATTTACTGTAATGTCAGCTTATCGAGTTCTAATTGTATTTTTTGTGTTATCAAGTGATCGATGCTTGTTAAGTATTCAGTTAGGATTGTGAATAGATGAAAATGAGTTTTCTGCAAAATAATAATGCCAGATGGTTGTGAGTTCAACTTCTGGAGAATATAATTATTTAATGTTGATATATCTTTCATTGTAAAAATAATTATCTTCCAGTAAATATACAATTGGATTATATGCATTTGTTTACTGTTAACTTTGCTAATTCCAGTTTTTGTTGTAATTTACTGTTGAAAGTTGGTTTCGCGTAATTTTTCCTGATATACCTAATTTCATTGAGAAAATATATAGATTTAAATGTAAAGGTAAAATTAATTTCGAATATTGAAAACTTCCAAGAAGTATCCTTAGATTTTTTACTAGAAAAATAAATTGATCATCTGTTCTTTATTCCAAGAAATTTGATTCAGTAATTTTCAAAAACTTTGTACACTACTGGTAATTTTGAGTAGACTCATTTGGTTTTTCATGCAATACACAGAATGTATTGTCAAAATTCAGTTTCAATACATTTATATCGAAACATTGTTCAATTTGAAAGGTATGTTTTTGAAATCCTGTAAAAGTATTCCAAGTTCTTCACAAATTGGGGATGCAATTCGCACCTGAATTTTCTAAAATGGTCATTGTCATTTCATTAAAGCATTAAGGCAACACACTCAAAGTTTTTGCAGTTTCATGTATATTTTTATATTTTTTAGTACAGAATAATTTCAAATCAGTGTATTTACCCTAAGACACTAATGGTTGTGTTGGTACTGTTGATGGATTTGTATCTTGATATCGCCATTCAGGTATATCATATTATCTAAATGAAATTACTCTAACCATTCACAAATTCGATCGCCTGCTTTTTCTAAACTTTACTGTGTTTCATCTATGGCGATTGGTGTATGCAGTGGAACTTTTGACTGGTGGTAACGTACAAATGCATGATAAAATAGCACGTTCATATAGATCTAGCTTGGATCTGATCCATTCTTCATCTACCATAATTACTCAGCCTTTGCAGCCTCATAACTATCGTCCACACGCACAACGAGCATCCACCTGGTGTTGCGGATCATTTGTAATACGTCAGTTGCGGAAAACCCAACATCTGGAATAGTCATACCACTTTCAGTTGAATGCACTCTGCAATAGTTTTTGTGAGAAAAGAGTTTTTGATTAGTAATGAACATCATTCAAAAACTGCTATTCAATATAATTGTATGGAGATATATGTTAGCAAAACATTGTCACAATTTTCATTCTATATTTAAACTTTCAAGAATGTTGAGATATTTCAACTTTTGATGATGATTGTTTCCGAAAAAATATCACTTCTACCGGAAATCATCTTTCTGAAGAATATAATATAACCCAATGACTTCATATTGCCAACACCTATCCCCATGAAATCAACTATATTATTTGTTATAACCACCAAAGGTATTAAGTTATCATTTTCAGTAGTTTGGAAGTTTCCCACATTTTTGTGTAAATATGGAAAAGTAAAAAGCCAAAACCATTCACCCAGACTTTCAAACACCCCATATTTCTGAAACTAAGGAGATTTAAAGGTTTGTTCACGAAAACTTTTCAAAAAACATCACAAGGATTACTTGAAATTATGGCCTTAATGGCCTTACCATTCTGTTGAATATTGGAATTTAATCTATCCCAATTATACAATGGGCATCCTTTGCTGAAGATATGAGAGTCGGTGGTTCAAGCCGCAGGATGAACAATCGATTTAAACTTGCTATCGTCCAACCCGTGTTAGAAATCGCACGTTAAAAGGTAAGACCTCGTTAGTCCATAGCTCACATAAGTTTCGACTTCTGAGGGTTGTTGTTCGTAGGAGTGTCACAGCTAGTTAACGAAAAAGCATATTTTTTTAAACATTGAAAAACTTTCGGAGGCATCTTATACCCCATTCCTTGGAGCACATTCTGATCCAAGTTGATTCCGACTTTCATTGTCTTTTCATGACATTAGTTATTTTAAAAGTTTTCATTAGAAGATGGTTATGTATATACCTAGTTAAAACATCGTTATCCAGATAGCCTAAACCTTTATACTTCCACAAACAAAAGTTATCATTCACAATCTTAGGTTGGTAAAAGAAAAAGTTTAATTCGCAACATAACTGAAAATAGATCTTTAAATTAACTATTGGAAAAGTACTCAAATTCTGAAACTTATTCATATCATCTGCAGGTATCTTATGGGTGTCCATGATACTTCTTTCAAAGGATATAAATTAGAAGTTATTCGAAAATATCTCAAGAATACAATTTCCATAGGAAATTGAGTATTGTTGTATTTTCAGAAAATAACAAGAATTTTCGTTTTTTGAATAAAATTTCATTCACTCATCTACAGTAATTTTGTCGCTTTCAAAACTGTCCCCATTAGATAATATGCACTTGTGCCAGCACTTCCTCTTATCCTCGAAATACTTCTCAATTCGTTCTTTGGGATATTATGAATTAATCTTTTCAATAAAAAATATCATTCAATACATTTATATTTATTAAAAGTAAAAAATTGGAATAAAGGGTACAAAAACTACAATTTTTAATTTTAATCATCTTCTTCCTCTTGATCGTCGTCTTCCGGCTGCTGGTAAATTTCAAACTGGTCTTCATTATCGTCTTCAACGACATTTGTCTCAAGTTCTTCCATGATTTCGGGAAAGGTTCCATCTTCGTTAATGTCGCTCTGATATGGTAGAGCATTGAGACAAGCTTGCCCATTATATTGGCCACAAGCATTGCAAGCCCGCTTTCCTGCATCCGCATCGCGAACCACAACCACTCTCGCAGTTGCAGAAAATTGTTTTTAGCAAATCTTCTCGAGCAGGTGGTAAAATTGTCATGATAGGTCTTAGAAAATCGTTTGGCATTGCCCAACCCCATACCTGGGGTTCCAAATTATGCCCTAACCAAGTTTTAACTTGATAATATACACGAATATGATAATACACACAATAGCTTGAGAACATATGGATTGTCATCAGGTTCGGTCTGTTCCATTCAATAAGTGATGACTTATTTGTTCAAATGAGAGAAGATCAAATATTTCTTTGAAAGTTAGCTATCTATGAAAATATAGTATTACTTCCTCGGGGATTATAAGAGCCGGTAAAAAATCTTTGATGTTCTGTTACAGCTTCATTTTTCTTCATCATATTTTTGTTATAACTTTCATTCATATTTTCAATAATTATTTTTCAATGAATTACAGAGTTTACTTATTCAGCCATATTTCTTCTAACCTCTCCGTTATAGTCCTCCAACAAGAGAAATTTTACACATTTCTAACGAGCAAATTTACCTTATGAATACATTAATCAGTGAACACTGAGGACTCCATAATTTTTTCATAACTTTTCATCTCTACTTACGACTGATGTGTTTATTTTCCTTTGTCTTATTTATTTACCTTCCTTGGGTGAATGTTGTCGAAGCTTCCCGGTTGACATTATAGATATTAGTCTCCGAAATTCATTTTTCAGAGAATCTGCTGCTGAATATTCAAGAGGTAGATTATTGTTATTTACTTCATAAAAATTATTTTAATTTTGCTACCCCACCTTCCCCTTTGTCAAAACGTGATTCTTCTTCTTCTGTAATGTGAAAAATAAAGAATAGTCAACTTTGCTAATCCAAGTTAATTCATTTTGTCAATCTAAAATTCACTGCACCATAGAACACAACACCAGATGGAATGAGTAAGAGTATTTATTTGTTTAACCTTGTTATTTTCCATTTTCATCAAAATTAGAGAGGAATCATTTCAGTTCCACTATCAATTACTTCTTGTTGGAATACTTCTAACCAGTACTTGTCAAAAGTCACCTGTATAGTATATATAGACAGCATAAAGTTGGTTGAAGCGTATTGAAAAAAAAATAATAATTTTGGATTGTATTTATTCGTTCCTACGAAAAATGCAAATTATTGTTTAATTTCTACAGACAGCCCATGAAATTTGGCATGTAGGTAAATATCATTTTTCGATTTGCTACTGAGCATATAAATATCAAGTAGAACCTGTCATCGATTTATTTTCAAAATGTTCAAAAAAATTGTTCTAGAATTGTTCGTTCCGTTAACCAGCTGACGAACGTCAACCCTCAGAAGTCGAAACTTGTGCGAGCAATGGATTAACGAGGCCTTACCTTTCAACGTGCGATTACCCAGCACGGTGACCCCAGCGGGGAATCGAACCCCGGTCTTCCGCTTGAAAGGCGGATGTGCTAACCTCTACACTATCGAGACCACTTTTCGACAGGAATGATGATAGATATTCAATTTGACATCCAGTCACAGCCATTAGTTTTCATCTATCTAGTATGAAAACAGAAGTTTCTCTTTTAAAGTGTCCAATTTGACCAACTCTGGTACAGTATTCATTTTATGTAAAAATGAAGCTTCCTGTCTGTAGTCTGTTGAAAACTCTTGGATTGTTGAGTTCCTAAATTCGGAGTCCATGTAGTCTAGACTAATTTCCAGGTCTGCCTTGAAGACTTTTCATTTAGTACCTTTTGAGTTCAAAGTTTATGTGCCTCATCATCCAATTCCGAGTACAGTAACTTATAAATGAAGTATCTATTTTACGTTATACACATGATATCTATTTCAGATCGAAATAGCGTTATTTAGTATTGGGCTTTAGTATTGCCAGTTAAATAAACATTGAGTTGACTTTTTACTCATAAATGGATGGTCAAACATACTACTGGGATTTCTAAACCTAAGGATCGAAAAAATCAAAACTTCCTATGTAAAATGAGTTGAACAGGGAATATCTCAAGGGTGAAATTTTCAACTTACAGTGTATTAATTGTATCACGGATCTAAGAAATGAACAGAGGTGGTTCTTGAGCTGTTATCCAGAAGGTGCAGATTTTCATAGATATTTTCCAAGTTCATGTGTTTTATTATTCTGAAATATAAAAAGACAATTTTGGATGCAAAAGATGGATGTTAATGATCAAAAATATATTATCTCAACAACAATCTTTTCAACATCACCATAATGACTACATAAAAATTAAAGGAATCGGTAGGGTATCAACGACGAACAGAGATGGAAACTTTTTTCAAATACAGTAATATTCCTCAGCAAATTCAATAGTTTGCCCACCATATTTGATTCCTCTTAAAAACTTTTTGATTCTAGAGGGTCCAGAATCTATGAATGTCGAATTCAATTACAACTACTGGATATCATTACATTGTCTCTGTGGATAGTGTTTGATTTTAAATAGGACATATTCCCCATCTGAACAATATTTGAAATGTAGGACAAATGATGACTGTAATCAACGAAAGCTTGAATTCATCAACTTTGTAGAAGTAAATTTACATATTTGTGAAATAGAATTCGCAAATAATAGATATATTAGTAAATTAGACGTATAAAAACATATCTATGAATAATCATTTCAGATAACATACATGATATAAAAATGGTAACAGATATTTCAAATGCCATATATAGTTTAAGATACAATTCACAAGTGAAATACATATTGGGAATGCAACGGAAATGAAATAAATCCAATATTGTGATTATACAACAGGTATTTTTTTTAAAATTTTTGGCTAAACTCTTAAAATTATCATTTTTTGATAACTGTTTGTGAACAGAACGAATGTTCACTGCTTTTAGTCTTTGTCAATCATATTTTCATTGAAATTGAAACAGATACTATGATATTTCAATCATATTTTATTTTTTACTCTACCATATTTCTCTGTATTTATTGATATTCATTAATTAGTTTGTCTGCAAATTCCTCGAATTTTCTTCAGAGGTGGATTGCAAGGCAGGTCCAATAAAAATCTGTTTGCAGTCTGCACTTTTGTAGTAACTTCTTCTTTATTTGTGGTCGTTTTGATTGTGGCTCCTGGATGTCTTTCTGGAAATAAAATTGGGATAGATAAAAACTTATTAAGTATTTTGTTCAGTTCAACAATAACGTCTGTTGAAATAATTCATTTATTCAAAATTGACAATGTTGGATAAAAATTTCATTCGAAACATATCATTTTTTCAGAGTTGGCTACCCTGAGTAATCATCATCAGTGTCAGTTGTTATGATGAATTTTAAAGGCGTTACTTCAAGTAAATATAAACTGAGTATGCACAACACAATTATTTATACCAACTGAAATTGATTACATATAATGAGAGAAGGCAACTCCAAACAAAATTTCTGTTCGATATGGTGGGTATCAATTATTTATCATTTGAGTGACTAATAGCTGAGAGGAGGATACTCCGAAACATCTACAACCTGCCTTATATATTCCCCTCCAACGAACGTCACGATATTGTGAAACTCACTTCTATCAACTTGAGATTCCAGGAACTCCGAGGCCGATATGTCAACAGAACACTCAACAGCCTTAACGCTGCTACTGTTGACATACTGGAAGCCTCGCACGGGATCCAGAAGGATTCCGAAAAAGCGGCTTTTCCTCAGCCAGGTTCTTAGGAGCCCGGGAGGACATCCCCGAGTGATTCCAGGACATATACGGGTAGTGGACAGCCCACAACCCGTATCCACTCTAGAGTTTGAACACTGCATCTGGTCCCACCGCAGGACTATCTGAACCATAACTCTGCCGATAATCGACCATCAACTATTGTATCCGAATCATTCGACGCAACCACGAATAAGAACAGTTCCACCCACATTAGTACCATGAATCTCAATGCCCAATAACCAAGAGAAAACCCACTAAACCTACTAACCTAAAATTAAGAGTATCGTAACTATATTGAACTTGTTGAAACTAACGACTAACTCATCTAGATGTACTAATTTAAACTAAGAAAAACGTATAGCCCAAACAAAAAAAAACCTTGTGAACTAACTCCATCCCTGAAGAAGCATAAGCCTATAGCAGGCGTCCTAAATACCATCCAACCTACCAACTCTTATCATGTACTTGAAGCAATCAATAAACGTGTTCAATTCAAATATTTGAAGACTTTATTTCGAGTTGGCATTTCGAGTTGAAAACTGTCTAACGGCTGTTGATTTTTGTCACACGAGGGCTTGAAATATCAAAGCAGGCAAGGACGATTGTCGGTACTGAATAATCGAAACGTTGTTCAGTGGCCACAAAACAGGTATTGATTTTTACGTTATGTTTCACAAATACATTACTTAGTTACTGTTATATACGAGTATACCCATAAAAAACACAGATATGATTTTACTTATTGAAAACACGTTTCTCTCAAAGAATAAAAATACCGTCTCTCGAAGAGCGTTTCGCTAACCAAGTTAGTTTCATCAGGAAATAATGTCAGTGTATGGTCTCCATTTGAAAAAATCGTGTTTCGTCAGTTTTCTCAATGTTATGTTTTAGTTGGAAATTTCGACCACCCTGTAAATTATTTTCGAAAATTCGATGGACCTGTTCATGACTTGATGCTTAAGGTGTGATTTTGTGAAATTTCACATTTTGAACCGTTACTGTCTGTTAGTTATGATTTTTTCGGAGTGGTGCTGAAACTCTCAAATTTTTCAGAAAAAAATTAATAACTCGAAAACCAAAAAATTTGGGTATAGGCATTATTTTACGAAATGGGCCTAAAATGTGCTGAGAAATTCAAAAATGTAATAAAATATAGGGTGTTTTATTTGAAATAAGGAAGTTGTCCTCAACTTCCGGTATAACGGAAAGACACCGAAAGTTGAGAATATTTTAGTTGAGAAGGCCATTTTGAAAAATCCACTATCACAAAATCTCAAGTTTTTATTTTGAATCGTTCTCCATATTTTCCTAACGAACGGTCGTCGTGAAAGACCCTGTACAAGTATAGTGCCCTAATTTAGTTCAGTAATGCCATTTTATTCAAAACCTGACTGCCTAACTTCCGGAACTGTACCGACAATATTAAATTTATGATTTCAAGTTCGAAGTGAATGTTGGGATGAAAATGAATAGTGGCACTTCCAAGCGTAGACCAAATGAGAGATTAGTTCAAAAAAATACTTCATCTAGTTAAATGACAAAAAATTAAGTATTATAGAGATACATAAGTGAACAATTTTTCCAGTTCACTATGATATCATCAATTTCTGTTAGTTGAATGTCAACATGAAAAACCAAATGAGTTTTAAATTGAGAATCTGATTTTTTTCATTTCTTGGTGCTATTGTTCCATTGATAATCGAAGTTACTAACCAAATTAACTTTTTTTTCATTATTGAATAACAAATTCTTTCTATTGCTGAATATTATCATCGATACGAAATTTTGTCGCTAAATATTTTATTATTGAAGTTCTCTTATTTATTTTCAATTTATACAATTTTTTTAATACCGATAAATACATTGAAACCAGACATATATCATCCTTTTATATAAGTTGAAATGATCTCGTTCACTTTTGATATAATAATATTTTCGATATATTTTCGAACAAAATTTCATAAAAATGCATCTGTTTATAACAAATTGTTCATTCAATAGACAAAATGAAAAAATTATTTTCAGTAATATAAAAA
>WOGR01002182.1:0-18009 GCA_015342045.1 Leptinotarsa lineolata | reverse complement strand
TTTTTAGCCGGCACGATATCAATGTCGATTTTTCACATCTTCATTAAAACGCCATAATGAAGGTGTATACCAAAATTCAGCTCAGTAGGAATTTTTCCGCAGATAAAACATTAAATGACTGGACTATAAACCATTTTCAAGTAAAATTTTAAGTTAACTTGAAAATGATTGAACAAACCGAAGCCAATCATAACAATTGAGAAAATCAGTAGAAATCAAACATAAGTTATTTTCTTTACCCAATATTCAATATGAATTTCTACAAAATAAATCATCAATCGAACAAGGTGAACATTTTTCATATCAATGTCAACATCAATAGTGAGACGGTGGCCGTTTGTGTTGGCGTGATCTGTTCATTCTACTCATTTAAATGATAGCTATGTAGAATGGCGATTCGAGCCACATGGCAGTAGATCGAATTTCACTGCCTTTCGCCCAACCAGTGTTAGGAACCGCACGAAAAAAGGTAAGACCGTCAATAATCCTCAGCTCGCACAAGTTCAGACTTCTTCTCTTTTCTCATGAATGAGGGGTGGTTAACGGAAAAACAGATGAATTTTTTAGGAGATAATTTAATTCTTTTGGGCCAATCGTTCATTGTGCGACTTTATAATTGGAACTTTTGTTCTGTTGAGTTGCCAAAGCTGTAAATGAATAAATAAATAAATAAACATTTTTTCGTTTCATAAAAACGTATTTATTAATTAAGTATTCAGTTTTGTCACCAAATATCATTATTAGGGAACCATTTATTCAAAATCTTCATTTTCATTGCTCTTAAATCATGTTTTCTTCTAATTTCTAACTTGTTTAGTTGATAAAAATTTATTGTAAACACATTTTCATACTATATTCATTTTCGAATAGTGGATGAATGAATAAAAGTAACTACATGTCACTTTGACAGAAAAAAAAACAATAAAAAATAAAAAACCTGTCTATTACGAATTGATAAATAGTTTTCAATAATTTATTTACTAGTTAACAAAATAGATTGCAAATATTGTTCTTTTTATCATTTCTCGCATTATAACCATGTTCCTGAAAACATCAATCATCTCATAAACAATGCATTTGTTTATAATGATTTTTCAACATTGAAAATGAAAACTTTAAAAAATATTGATGTAGCTGTATTTTTATGTATCAATAAGTGAACAAACCAATCGAAATATTTGGAAAAAAATTGTTCAATGCTCAATTTATATTTTCAATTCTCTGATATCTTTTATTATTCCTAAATGAAAACCTGAATTGACAAGGGTATATTTCAAGGAAAGAATAATTCTTCGAAAAATAAGGTTTTGGATTTCTACTTCTCCATCTTGATAAAAAAAAATGTGGAAATCTTCCAAAGGAAGGAAGCAATCAATAGCTCATAGATCATGAAAAGAAGTAACTTTCAGACACAAATTGTTTGCATTCCAAACATTCGTTATGTATTTGAATCAGATATCATTCACAGTATTGTTACACAATACAGGGTGTTTCCTAACTACGGTACAAAATTTCACAGGGTGATCGTTTTAAGATCCTATGAACATATGTCCGGAGTGGCTTCGTTTCTGTTAAGTTAAAGTTTGAAAAGAAAACGGTATTTATAAAATATCATAATTATCCTTACACCGATTTGGTAGAAATTTGATGCAATTATTTTGAGTAATAAGACGCTTATTTAGCATCTTAGCATCTAATTTAAAATTCTAAGGTCCGGTGGCGTCTTAGTAGGCAACACAGTCAACAATAATTAGAAAAAAACACCACCGAATTTTTTAGATTCAGCAACTAAAAATACAACTTTTTCGTCGCTTGTGTTTTCTTCATATTGAGCTTCGTACCCGAGAAAAAACATCACTTCTAAAAACTATCCATAACATCCGGACAACATAAAATAAAAACCAAAAGTAAATAATAAACAATTTCGACCTCAATGTCCACGTTCTGATGAAATACACGAATACAATCGATTTGTCATTGTCTGACATGTTCAAAAATACCTAGAGTATTCCATATAACATTGCAAGTGTCAATTATTCTATTCCTCAAATCATTCACATCTAGTACATGAATTTTATAAACAAAAGCCTCCAGATGACTCCATAAATATAAATCTAAAGGATTCATATCAGGATTGCGAGCTGGTCAATTATGAGGTCCTGCACGACCAATCCAGCGATTAGGGTAGGTGATGTCGAGATGCTAACGAGCAAAAACACTAAACACTAAAATGAGCTGGAGCCTCATCGTGCAAAAACCACTTATTGCCTCTTACAATGGGACTCCAAGTGAAACTGCTGATGAAAAAGACCGTAATACTTACAATAATCCTGTATGGCTACACTGCATGGGGCCAGTGCGCAGCGACATACACACGCAATATCGAGACGTTTAAGAACGCGTGCGTGCGAGCCGCCGCAAACGCTCCGAGATACATTCCGAATAGATACATATTCCGAGACCTGGACCTGAACATACACTACGTAGACGCGTATATGATATAGCACGCAGAAAACGTGTTCGATGCATGCAATAATTACATTCAGTAAAGTCAAGATGAATTAAAATATTAGGTTAGAAAGTGAAAGCACATAAAGGCTGGCTTTCGACCGCAGGGGTCAGATGTCAATCTTGCCGAAGTGCCTTATAGGTTGAGGACCGTTCTTGAATGAGCGGGAGTGGAAGGAAGGAATTCTATGTTCTCCACACAGAAACCGTGTGGGGAAGATTCTATCCCAAGGCACTCAACCCGGGAGGGGGCATGGGGGAGCCTCTCACAAGTACCGGCACTTCTTCTAACAAAATTCTAACAAAATGGGTAAATGATCTCACAGAAAGTACGTGTAGCATTTACCTGTTAAACTTGCTGGTTGAAAAAAATAGGCTAATCAGGTAGCCACCAATCATTACTACTCAAACATTCACCAAAAATTTTTACTGAAAACGACTTCTTCTAATAACGTGGGGATTTTCGTCGGCCCCAAAATGGCCATTGTCAAAATTCATAATAGAATCTCGTGAAAAATTTACTTCGTCCGTAAATGAAATATTTGGTGAAAAATTATTATTGTGTGCCATCGTATGAATCAACCACCTGCAAAACATCAATCTTGGGTGAAAATCCCGAGGCAGTAGAGCTTGGACCCGCTGTAGTGATATGGATATAAGAGGTTTCTTTTTAGAACTGTCAATACGTTTTTTTGGATGACTTCCAGCTGCAGTGCAATCTGCCTGATACTATTTAAAGGATCTTCTTCTATCGCATCAAGTATAGCTTCTTCTAGTTCAGGCGTTGTTATAGTTTCTGGTCTTCCATCACCTGCACTTTTATTACACCTCCCAGTTCCACATGATGTTGTATGTAGCGTTCTAAATATTATAGCACATGGAATTACTCTGTTAAGATATGTGTTCTAGTAAATTATCCGTGCTTCTTCCGCATTTCCATTTGCTCATCTATGAATGAAGATCATGTCAGCCATTTCAGCGTTAGTGAAATTATTCATAATGGAATCACTGCTAATAAACAATTCTGACTTTTACTGTTATAACAACACTATTACTGTCAGCTGGTCTCCAAAGCTGGTGTTCATGATATGCAAATTGGCTTTGCGCATCATGAATACTAGTAGTAGAATATAGAGGTAAAATTTCACTTAAATGAAACACTGTCATCCTCACTGGTGGACATCCGATGTTTCGTAGTAAGACACTTGCCTTATCGCTTCTTCAGCGCCAAATCTGGATAACCTTATGTCACGAATGAGTTGAATCTACTCATGTCATCGATGACAGATTCATTCGCTCAATTGATTAAATCCCAGCCATAGAAATCTTGTTTGAATTGAAAGGTGTTGTTATTCAATGTTTATATGAAAGTAGCTGTTTCTAAAGGGCTTTTGTTTCAGTTTGTGTCTGAAAGTTACTCCTTTGTAAGATCTACACATCTTTATATAGAGTTAGTTTTTCGAAATTGATTGCTTTTTTCCTTTCTTTGGAAAGTTTGAACATTTTTTGTATAAAGTTGGAAAAGTAGAAATCCAAAATCTTTTTTCCCAAAAATTGATTCCTAAAAATATAACCCTTTCAACTTAACTAGATTAGTAAACTAACAACGTCAATTGTATCTTTTCCGAACAGTTCTAAACATCCAACTAGACCAATATCACACAGAAAGCGATCGCAGGGCACATTCGTCGGACATGCAAGAACAGAAGCGTTTTACAAGCAATAAAAGCGCATATAAAAGGAATTTATGAAATTAATAAGCGTTTTAATGTAGCTACAAGCATTGCGGTGCTAATCCAGTGCTGAGCCAGTATTACCGAAATTAAATTCCTCCTTTAATTTATTGATAGATTATATTTTATTTGGATATATATTTGAACACATGGCGCCGCTGTTCGCGGCTGCATAGAATCGTGTGCTTAATGCATAATATTGGATATGAAGGGATGGGGGATGCTGTCAGGGGTGCGCACTGACGTTTTAATTCATCAAAATCCGTGATGGCCTCGGGACAATCTGTGAAACATCTGTATGTTCACGTTCCAATTCAACGAGGAAATTCAGTTGCAGGGCATAGAAAATCAGTCTCTTGGAAACATTAGCAAGTTGATTGACTATGAGCTGAAAACATAATTATGATAAGTTGAAAGACTTTAACAAATCGCATACATGTAATTACCAAGCGAATACGATCAATACACGAAACCAGCGGCTCATAATATATAGATGCACTACCTTCAAAACAAATTGACCAATTAACATGAATACATATCAAAATCAACGCTGTGTATTGTTAACCTCTCTCCAAGGGAAATAAATTTCATCATTCTTGTGTCTTGTAAATTTAAATCGCATTGAACTTTACCCAGCAAATCATCAAATATAGCGTTACCAATTCTGAGCTATTGAAACACTTAAATTTCATCACTTCTCAAGTAAGAAATAAAGATTTGAAGAGCCCCAAGATGCAACCAATAGCTCCTTTTTTATTTTATACTGGTTTTTCTGGGTTTACAACCTTCCACAATCTGGAAAAATAAAATATAAATCAATAGAGAATAAAATATTGAGTCCTCCACAAAAAATGTTCTTATAATATCTATAAAATTACTGTTACTCTACTGACACATGTACCGTAACCATGGCAATTTATCAGGACTCTGCAATGAACGTAAGAAATATTGAAATATGCACTGTGATATACAGAACTTGATAGTTCAGACAACCGACAAAGTTGAAAGCAACAGTGAACAAGTGGAATATGTGCGATTATGTCAGCAATAGTTCGTAAAAATACAAATCCATCACAAATAGTATGAAAATTCTGTGTAAACAATGTGGCTATTCAAAAACTAAAATGAGCTGATTATAAGATATAATAATATAACCGAATTGAATAATGATTATTTTTATTTTTATTCAAAAGTTACATTCAATATGTTGTCAATGTCAACCCATGTTTTAGGCGAATCATCTGAAGAGTAATTTTATAGCATTTCAACGTTATTTTTTAAAGTAACATTTTCATTAATGAATCAAGTGAATTAAATCAAACACTGAATGTTGAGTGAAGCTTATTGCAATACATAATAAAATACCGCACCTAAATAGGGTGTATGTCGTTTTTGAGATTGGCGCGCACAAACGCGCAGTCAAACAAAAAATAAATAAATCATTGTTTCAGGTTCTATAACGTTAATAAAGACCTACAATTAGTTCTCGAACATTTTCCGTGTGTAGACAGTAATCAACTTAAGCTGTATCATATTAACGAGTACTGATGTGTTTTTGGCTTAACAAAAATATTAAATATTCCAAGGAAAAGAAAGATTTTGGATTATTATTTCCCCATCTTTCTACAAAAAAAGTTATGCAGGTTGGTGCTGAAACGGCAGTAAGTCTTAATCGGAAACATCTATGTCCGCCACTGAGGAAGACAGTGTTCCATGTAAGTGAAATTTCATCTCTTTCATATACTATATTGGTTAGAATTCATGTAAATTATAGCCGATTCAATTCCATAACGGATGTTTTGAGTGAAAACTGAATAGGGAAAAGCGTTTTTGTATAATTCAATGTTATTATAAAAGCAGATGTTTCGAAAGTACTTTTACTTTCGTGTAATTCAATGTTTATATGAAAGTAGTTGTTTTGAGAGGGCTTTTTCTTTCAGTTTGTGTCTAAAGTTTACTTCTTTGCATAATATGCACATTTTTGTAAATAGTTCATTTTGGAAATATATCTCATTCAATTCAAATATTCCATATTCCATGAAATATTTCAAATCATTCCAAATTTTCAATTTGAATTTCATTTCTGAAACAACTATCAAGCAGTTGAGAAAAGTATTTTGAGATGAAATGAAATTTCGTAAAGGGTGGCCTACAAGATTGTTTATACTTTTGAAAAAATGCTTCGTTTCATTTTCATTCAATTTCAAGTGATAAACTTATTGACTTTATGAATCATCATCAAGAGTATTGAATTTCTGGTGATTGGAAAAAGTGCTTGTTTTTGGGTTTATTAAATATTGATAGACGTACCCACACAGAACTATCATTGGTAACAGCGATAGTTCGCTGTATACAGTATACATACGCATTTGTATTGACCAATACTACTTAGGACGAAGCATTTGTTTTCAGTCAGTTGGGGTAAATTTGTAAACTACTCATTTCACTTCGATCACCCGTATCACGGTATTTCACCTACCGTTCATCAGTATGAGAATAACGAGAATATTTCAATGTATTTAATATAAATTGTTGGAATGGTTCAGAGCAGTGCACAGATGTTATTTCGGCTATTCTATTGTCCTGTCAGCAGATACTGGATATGTTGGCAGTCCTATCCGATGGTAATTGAATTCACCTCGTATTATACATATATTCCTACAAATTAACTTCATCAAATTTGGGAAATGCTGAAAATGGAATAGATACGTGAATCTTCCTCACATGGCAACGAGGAAACAAAATATTTAAAAGAGTACAATAAAACTTTCAGCACTCATGAATAAAATTGAAAGCAATTCACGTCTTTAAAATTGTATCTATTTTATTGTATTATGTGAACTATTTCTATTACTTATTTTTCTCTGATTTCAAGTAAAAATTCTAATTTTTACACACAAAAAGCAACACTTTTGAAATTTGATGCAGATGTGGAAACGCCACACTTTTGTTAAATTAAGTCATTCAGTTATAATATTTGTTTTGCAACTGAAAGTAAGAAAATGTAAAGCGTTTTTACTTTGAAGAGTCCCACTTTACATAGAAGCAAAATGAAAATTCTTCTCATTACACAAAATTTGTATAATCCCACTCAGAGAACACAGTGAGTCAATTATAATAAATACTTTGAAGACGTTTAACTGACAATTGGTATGATTACCATAATTGATGATATTGATGATGAAAAAATTCGTAAAACTAAATTCATCACTTGATATTGATTGAAAATCCAATAAAATTTGCTTTCAAAATTATAAGCAATCTTGTATAACACCCGTAACGAAATTTCATTTCAAAATACTTTTTCTAACTGGTTAATAACTGTTTCAGAAATAAAATTTAAATTGAGAATTCAAAATTATATGAAATATTCCGTGGAATATGGAATATTTGAATTGAATGGGGTATATTTTTAGAAAAGATTAATTATTGGGGAAAAAAGGTTTTGACTTTCTACTTATGAATAGTTTTTCTTCATCTCCTGATGAAGTCAATGGAGAAAAACGATCCACTTTTCCTATAAGGATTGCCGATAGGAATTTGTTTGATTAATTTCAACACAAATGTTGTTCTATTCGTATTGATTTTGCTTTTATCTGAATTTAAAATTTTTTCCTTTCAAACATTACCTGCTCACTGAATGAATATGAAATAAAACTCAGCACAGATGATCAGGTACCGGCACTTAACGGAGATCGCAATAAACTATTACAATTTGTTGTTATTCATTTATAGACAGAGAGTTGGTACTTCGAAAAGACATTCGACCCGGCCGACTGTCTGCACTGCAAGGTATTTGCCTCATTTTAATTCGTCCGCTTTGATTATTGAAGGAAGTTATATTCTCAGCAACGACATTGAAGATGATTTCACTAGAAAAGAGAAACACTATTCATTGTATCAAAAAATCGATTTTTATATAAACACATATAATGAAAGTGAAACTGTCTTTGATTGGGAATATTTGAGAAAAAATATAATTGGATTCTCTGTTACCACAATAAAACCAAAAACGACGATTATTATAATTTTTGTCCGTTTGTGAATGCGTTTGTGTATACACACTGTCTGTTTGTGTAAGCTTGACTTCAATCTTTGATTTATTTTAATCGGCTCCTAAATGAAAGGAGTTGGGTCAATTCAACAAATAATATCAAACAATTGTTGAAAAAAAATTCTAGAAATATACTGTTCAGTCAATTTGGCTGAAAATATTCTTTGTATTACTGGCTTGAGTTCACGCGAACTTAGTCGCGTTTATATGAAAAATGGAAAATAAAACTTCTGAAAGTTACTTCTTTGCATGATCTACACATCTATGTATAGTTATTTCTCTTGAAATTGATTGCTTCCTTCCTTTCTTTGGAGATTCCCACATTTTTTTTATCAAGATGGAGTAGTAGAAAGCCAAAAACTTTCTTTTCTAAAAATTACTCCTGAAAATATAACCCTTTCAATTGAGAAACTTATAGTTTTTTCACCACTTTTATTTGTAACTAACGTTGATGCAATTCCATCTTATAAGGACATTTTCAGACTAATAACCTGAAAATTATTGATAATATTAGCCCTTATATATCTAAACACCACTTAAGGGTAATCACACAGGTATTTAACTTATCTGAGAACCTGAATTTTGTTTACCTATGACACGTGGCTACGCTAATTTGATAACCGGTGAGTAAATTAGATCGATTTGATAATTCAGCAGGTTACATCCTCAATGCATATGCTTATGAATTTCAAAAGATTCCGAATAATTCAGTTTCCAAGCCTTTCTTGCATATTAGTGCAAAATTTCCGTATCGTTTAGATTCTGGATCTTGTGGTTGCATTCTAAGGAATGGTTTGAAAAGGTTGAATCATATTAACCTATTCTAAAGGACATTTCATGTTCAGCATACTGTTTCGAGAAATTTCGACCACATCGTCCCACATAAACACTATAACACTTCGGACACTTATGCTTATGAACTACAGATTTATCCATCTTTTCCACTCCATCTTTGGCATTGAAAATAAAATTAGATAACCTGGCAAGTGGTCTTGTTTTTTCTGAAAAAACCCGCAATTGTCTCTGTTCTTTCAATAAAATATGTTACAGTGATAAATTTCTTGATTTCAGATTATTTGATCTGGGAGTATATCTATTAATCTGTAAGTAAATTTAGTGCTTTGTTTTCTAACTTCTGGATTGTGTATGCGTTAAAACCATTATTATGTCCTATCTGTATAATTATTTTAACTTCTCTATCTAGATTGTTCCAAAATGAAGGTAACGTGAATATAGTGCATTGGAAGCGTTTGATTAACAGACGAGAGATGAATCCGAAAGAATTTCTACTTCTCGGAAAGTATAATCGCCATACTCCAGCACTACATCTGGTTTGTTGAGTCGGGAATGCTGGCAAGTTGGTTATCACGATAACATTTCAATATCCACCAACATGAAAAAAGCACGGATCTTTTAGGGGAAAGCTGTTATACACAACCACTCATCTCATTTTTAACTGACGTAAAGATATTACATAAATTGTAAATAACTTTTGTAAGATACCATGTCAAACCGCTAATAACCTTGAAGGTTGATGCGGTTATTTTGTAAATAAAAAAAAGCAACCAGTTATAATAAATAATTCTCATTTATGTGTTATTACACAGACAATGTGTGTCTATGTAATTCTTCGAATGTATAATATCACAGTTGCAAAAAAATTTCATTCGAATAATTTTATGTCGCCCTTACATAAAACAATAACAGTGACATCGAATTAAATCTTATGACACATTCAAATCAACTTGTCAACAAAAAATGGTTCAGGCCAAAACGACCTCTCACTGATATGAATGTTTTTTAATTCAATGAGAGGAACTCCCAGAAACATATTACGAACGTTTTAGATAAAAGTTGAAACGGCACCGATAACAAAAAATGGTTATCGTTTCGAATTTACATTCCACGATTTTCGCGAAACTGGCATCATAACGAGAAAAAAGGGAAACTCCACGTCGCGTTTCAGATATTTATGTAAATATTTGCGGTAGAAATATCATAAACCGAGGCGGCCATGGAATGTTTACTTTATTGTCACCGAATAGCGAGCACACTCTATTTTCTTTGCGTTAGAGGTTGAGTACGCTCAAATTGGACAGCCTGGGATGTAGTTCTAAACAACAAATATTAGGTGAGCACTGAAGTGCGAGACAACAAATGTTCGGAGGGATATTATGACGAGGTTCCGACAAATGTTCCCTGGTTGAAACGTACTTACAAGGACCGCGAATCTGGTAATTATGATTATTATAAACAGATGTTAAGAGAAGCATGGAGAATATTAATGACACTGTATTTCAGATGAAATATTCTAGTCATAAGAACGATATAATGATGAAGAAGGAAAAAGAAATATTCGTGGAATGGTGTGAATCTAACTCTAACTAATACACTTATTGAAAGTACAATACGGCGATATCGTATAGTTTTGCCGAAAAATACCGATTTGCACAAATATTTGGATTTGCATTGTTTTCAGGTTACTTCTAGTTGAAACTTTCAATTTTGGGCTTTGACGAATCTATCACACCGTTTGTATCTGCTCTACAGATACCGTAATCTCAGCCAGCATTCTCTTTGTTTTGTTCATAAGTTACAACTAGACTAATAATGATTTTTTTATATACACTTTTTAAGTTATTCGCGTAAATCCGTGTGAGAAAATGGGTTTAGTGATTGAAAAACTGAAGCTTTCACTCGTCAAATAAGTCAAAAAGTATTGAGTTTCAGAAAAAAAAAGAACAAAGTTGCTTAGATAATTTTAAGCAATGCTGTACTTGTTTCAATGAAACATTTTTCATCCTCGAGGAGGGGTGGCATCCACCTCCAGGGTAAACATAACACCCGGTACAAAGTCAACTTTGAAGTAGAGGGGGAGAAGAACCTAAATATAAAGTTTTATGAACATATAGAGTAGCAAGCTTCTATCAGTTCCTCAGTATCTAACTCAACCAAAGTGGAACACAGTACAAAAAAAATACCCAATTTCCTTTTCTATAGATAAATTTTGCTGTCACTATATATTGGTACTATAGCGACGACTGTAAAATACTCTTATCCGATATTTCAGACCCAGTCACTTCCACCCTCTATCGAGTGTAACAAGGTATGTATAAATGTTAAATATCCAAGTTGACTTTCAAAAACCATTTGAGAATTTCACCAAATTAGCTTAATGTCGTTTTTTTAAGATTGTGAAACTTTAGTTTTATAACGGGAATCGCTGTTTTGAATAAATCGTACATTCACAGATTGACTATACTGTTTAAGTGTTATATTTTGTGAACGATCCCTCATCAAGTTGAATGACGTTTCCCTCATAGCAATATTTTCCAGAATTTTCATTTCTTTCGATCGTGTGGAACGCTTTTGCGAGGTCAACAGATATGCAGATCCAGTAGAATTTATGGTTATGAATATATGAAAAAAAAAACGCAAATTTTAAATGACAGCGAACCAAAAAAATCCATAATTTACTCTGAAAGAGTGTGCGTTATTTTCGCCAAAACATTACCTATTTTCGATTACATGCTCTCACAAAATTATATTTTCCCTGTCATTAAAAAAAGAGCGATAAAAGTATAGTAATAACCTATATTATAACCATTGTAATACTGTGTGATACTGTCACTAATCAGTCCAAGTAGTGGTATGCGATATTATTTATACATATTCTCAAAGGTGCTACTTCGTTCCTTCCTGTTCATAAAAAAAGGACATATGCCTCTTCACTCACAAGCGATTTTGGTGAAATTAGGTGAATCGTTGTAATTCCCGCTGTAAGTAGTCCCACTGTGATTCGATAGTGCATATAGATTAAACGACAAGGAGCCACATTGTCTGCTGCATAATTGCTCATATCCAATCCTTCTAAAGAAAAGTCAATGGCAAAATTCAAATTTGTGAATTTTCTCATTTCCTTGCACCTCGAAAACGTTGGTTTTTCATCTACATCTAGAGTTTCCTCTCTTGTGAAGGAATCTAAGCATTGCAATAAACTCAATTTGATAGTTCTTTGTGGTATGGGGAGAGATAAATCCCAGAAACGATCGAAGGTTACTGATGAGTGTCCAGAGTGTGTACACTTCCATAGTCGATTTTAATTGACCTAGAAATTGTCTACATTCTTAGAGTTGTTCGTATCCAAATATATCAGTCAGGACTCTTGTGCTTTTCCGCTGTAGCTTATTTTTTCGTCAATTTCGTTGAGATCGGTTTAAGTTTCCCAGTAATTTTATTAAGGTCCTCATGTAAACCTTTTAAAACATATAGAAATATGGGAGGTTTTATGAGGAATCAATCTCTCATTATGACTAGGGTATGAATATGGGGTTGAAAAATCTTTTACTTTCCAGAATCAAATTTAGTTCAATTTTGATATTCTTCGCAGCCTTCGAGTTGAACTGGAGCCTACATTAGAAAAATATTAACCATCACACAAACAATACAGGATCACTTTCACTATATTAAGAAGCCACAATGTTCATTTTCTGAGGTACCAGGCCTAAAACCTAAGGACTGAAACCTAATCTTATCCTATTTCGTGCCTGCTTTTTGATCAGTTTGTTGGGCAATTTTTGCTGTGATTGAACTATAACTATTTTGTGGGTGTGAAGTTGTTTCAGAAAACATAACACTTTTCTTTAAATTTGTGTAAATTCAGTTATGCAACCAATATTGTTGCTGTGAATTTATTTGGAAGAATTCTGTGGCTACAGCTGAATTTTGGAAGTGAGTCCAACAAGATTTTTTCAATATATACCGACACATATTTCAACATCAGTATTCAACAATCCCATTTTCATGAACTTTTCCCAAATTTTGCTTATTGGAAACTCCTTTATAAGAAAGCAGACATCTGAATCTCACTTTGAAAAACACTCATAATTAGAAACAAAATATCGGAGATGAATTAATTTCCATTTTCTCGTCATATAACCACCCTGTTACATAAATATCATAGTAATCGGTCGGGATCTTACATAAATGTAATTAATTACATCCTTAGTTGAATTGCCCGCGACAATGGCTGGCGATAACAATCAATGCGGAGGCTATTGTCTGGAGAATGAGCCTGATACAAATAGAAGCATTTGTCGAGCTCTTAGAAATATTACAATGCTCAAAATGCCATTGTGATTGAGAGACCATATTAAAATTTAATGATATTACGTTGTAATGTCTTACAAGGTGTTACAAGATACGCATTCAATATTGAATGATAACGAATCTATTAGCCATTTTGGCATTACAAATATAATCGCTCCTCTTTGAAAAAATGCAATATAAACTTCTGAATAATTTCAGATAACAAATATCATTTTTTTATTATATATTTGAGCATCTATTTTCTAATTTGTTCAACAAAACCCCTACGCGTTTTCGGTTGCAAAATTCGTTTTAGATGTTATTTGGTTAGTCTGTTACATTCATTCCGTAGAATAAGAATGAGTTCAAAAAATAATAATAATCTTAGGGAACTGAAAGAATAAGTTGTGCAGTGAGTATGTACGTGAGTCAGATATTCGTGGAGTTTATCCAGCAGGACCGCTATTCTTGTTTTTCAGAGAATGGAAATGTCGCTGTACATTCTTGAACGATTTTGATCAGAAACTGGGAGAATTCATTTTATATTACGATAAACACAGGCAGCATGCAGTTTTCTATCATTCTCCATTTAGCACACCAACTTCCTTGAGCTTGTGAGATATTCTGTTTCTTCTCCTTATTCCATACATAAGTTGTACAGGAGAATTCTGAATCTTTCGTTTATAATGACTTGTCAGATTCGGCCCATAAAGAGTATCTACAAAATTCAATTGCGCTAGCACTAAGCTTTCACATATTTTTTTTTCAATTCCATTGATAGGCAGTGCCTTTCAACATTCATCAGTTTAAAAGATGCATAGACTCGTTGACTGAGTTTGTTGGTGGGTGAAATTGCTAGTTCAATGAAGTGACTAATATCAGAGTCTATGATTCCGAAGGCTTCTTCGATATCTTCTGATAAAATTGAGTGTCGTCCGCATTAAGATGTGCATTACAGGTTTCAAGTTTCCTTGGCGAGGTTGATGAGTATATAGTAAAGAGCAATTGACCCAAAACTGACCCTTGTGTTAATCCTGCCTTCAGATTCAGATTATTCGACGCTTGAGAATCTAACAAAACGTGCTGCTTTATACCTTCCAGATAATTGCCCCCGTAAGTTTGACAGCGTTATCAGATAACCCCGCATAATGCAATATATTTATTATCAGTTAATGATTTAAGGTGTCGAATGCTCTGCTAAAATCGAGCAGAACCAATATCTTACACTTACTCTGATCAGTTGCTCTCATTATGTCATCACTGATATGTAAAAGTGCAGTTGTATAACTATAACCTTTTCTGAATCCTGACTGTATATTTGACACCAATGAGTTCCTCTCAAGATATTCTCTCAACTGTAATTTCATTGTTTTTTCTAAATCTTTTAATGATGTTGGCAAAATACTTATTACACTCAAATCTTTGAACTCAGTAATATTACTTTTTTTGTGGTAAAAACCTTAACCACTCCACTCTTCCTCACAGAGGAATAAACGTTTTCAGAAAGACAGATATTCATTACATGGATGTTATAAGAGTATATTATTAATCTCAAGTTCAATTGATCACAACCCATAGCATTTGTACTGATCTCAATAATAGTTTTGTAAACAAATACGTCTTTAACTTCCAGAAACTCAAAATTTGAATTGTTTATTCGGTTTTCCTTATAGAAATCTAGGTGTGCTGGAGATTTTGTCCTTTTATATTTATTCAAAGCTTTGCCTTTTGTACTAATCATCTCTTGTATTGTTTCCGTCAACCATAGGGCTCTAGGTTCTGCTACTTTTGATGTTTTATAAGATACAAGCCTATCAAAAAGATTTGTTAGACAATTGATTAAAAAAATAACTTTTCCTTCTATTGAATCTTGATCAAATATAATATTTTTTACAAATATTTCAATACCCGACATCCATCACAGAGGTCACAAAATATTATTATTGATGTTTCACAACTTCCAGGCGTCCCGTGACGGCTCAAATTTTTTTTTTGACAATTCAATCAAGATTGGAAAATAAATAATAAAAGATAGCGAATTGCCTATATTAAGTCTTGCCAGTGACTAGTAAAAAATGACTCTTAAATGACTTATCTCATAGCCCAAGAAAAGTTATTACCTACATATTTTTCTTCAGAAACCCCCATACTACGTAGCTGAAATATAACCAAATTTTGTCTAAAACAACCGAAAGACTTTTCAAACTCAACCGATTGAACAAAAAATAAATAAATAAATCAAATAAATTGAAAAGACAATATTCGTTTGAATTCATCACCCGAAGACGATTGTGGATACTAACGATCGAAATGTCGTGAAGTAACGTGGTTTGAAATCGCTTAATTTTCAATTATATTAATTTATTTTTTGTTTTATTGTTCAATTTGTCACTTGTATTTTATTTCACTGTGAATTCATTTCAGGTTTTTTTTTGTTTAATGCTATTCTTTTCATTTTCAATTGTATTGGTTATTTCAGTGATATCAAATCATTTCATACAATATTAGACAATGGAAGTCCGAACTGATGAAATGAAAAGATAATATTTTTAGAAAAGATCAATTTGTTCTTTGGAAAAAACTTTATAGTTTTCTACTTGACTTCTCCATCATTGAACATAAAATTTCGAAAAATTTCATAGGAAGTAATGAAGAAAATAATCACAGTGAAAACTCTATACAAAAATGTGCAAATCATGCACACAAGTTTCCTCAGATACAAACTGGAAAAAAGGTATGTTCGAAACGAATATTTTCAAAATATCAACACTGAATTACATGGAATTAGCTTTTTTTATTCAGTTGGTACTTCTAATGCTCATTTCGAATGTTTGGAGTCCTATCTGATCAGGAAAAATAATTGCTCTGTGAAGTATTTTTATAGGACAAACTTTTTCTTTCAGATCGTATCTGAAAGAATATTCTGTGCATGATTCATACATGTTTGCAAATAGTTTGCGAGTTTCTTTGGATCTGCGGAAGTTTCGCATAATTTTGGTTCAATGGTAGAGAAGTAGGCAGCTAAAAAGTTGCATTTATGAATGAAAAAAAATCAGGATACCGTAAGATAATAAAGAGCAACTCTTTTATATAGAAAAAACTAAAAGATTTTCATTTTGATGCTGTTTATGATGAAAGAATTTCTTATTCACAAAACTACAATGAACTAGTATCACAGTGGTAACAGCTAAAAATGTATTTTTTTGGTATGTACCTGCCTAATACTAACATTTAAGGAAGCTGGAAAAGATAAACATTTCAAATTCCTTTCGAAATATCCATAAAGAAAGATTATTTATTTATAATTCATCCATCTTATTTGTCACAGGATAACATTAATATAGTGACGATACATTTAGATACACTTTTCTGTTCCTCATTAACTTGAAAACAACTATTCAAAATACAGTAATGTGAATCATTTGACTATAACTTTCATAGTTGAAAAATAATTCTCAAGCGCGATAAATCAATGAACTCGTTTCTTGCTGTGGAAGTTGATAAAATCCACATTCTATCATTTCTGTCATGCATAAATAAGAAAACAGGAACTAATATTCCCTAAAGCTATAAATTTGCAACACTATGATCTGATAATAAATTCTCCTCTACAAAAGGAGAATAATAAGTATTTCAAAGCAAGTACTGCAGATAAATTGTTTTCTGCTTTTATAAAATTTGCATTCCATTTACTGTGCACTTGTGTGCATAATGAAATGTGTTCACGTATTTCTTTTAAGCTCAACTGTTTACTCAGGGGGCATGATGATGACAATAAAACCGTAAATGCACAAAGCTTTTCTAAAATCAGCTTTCAGGATTCGTAACCTTCACGACCTTGAGTTGTTCAAGTACTCGTATTTGGTGAGCAGTGACATTGCCTGATATCATCACACTCTAAGTTAGATATTCAAGCGATAAAACTACGGATATTAAACTATACAATATATCATCAGTCTGGCAGAAATGGTGGGTTGTTTTATGTAACATTAAAATATTTTTGTTCAAAAATGAATTTTTTTTTCGACTTTTCCAGAGTTCTCTTACCAAAAGATCGCCACCAGAATTCACTTAAAACATACTTGATTGATTTTCAGGAAAGAACAATTCGTCTTATTGCTGAGTCTGTCATCATCGTTTTGTCCCACAAAAATGTCAATAACTGATAGTGTACAACATAACGATACTGACGTGCAAGTCGATAGAATTCTGCGGAGGTGTTTCCCATGTTGAATAAAAGAAAATTTTGACTTGTGTCTCTTGTTTTTCAATGTTGAAAAAATGTGCTCATGAGTTAACATATCCGCTGCATCACATCATTAACCTATCAATGGAATATGGAAGTTTTTCCGAAAAATTGAAAATAGCCAATGTTGTATCAGTTTATAAAAAAGGTGATAAAAATTGTTATGAAAACTATAGGGGTATTAGTTTGCTTTCTAGTGTATCAAAAGTATTTGAGTTAAATATCAAAAATCAATTACTTTCCTTCTACGCTGTGATTAACATACTCTCATCACATCAGCATGGATTCATAAGGAATAAGAGTACTAAAACTGCTCTAAGTGATTTCAGTTCACACATCATAAATGCTCTTGACTGCAAAATACACAAATGTGGTCTATT
>WOGR01002181.1:0-18011 GCA_015342045.1 Leptinotarsa lineolata | reverse complement strand
GTAAATGACTTCCATACGATGCGAAAGGAATATAATGAGCTTTATCATAGTTGATTGTTGGTAGTTTTGTATCAAACCAATGCATAATTTTAGGAAAATCTCTCTTAATCTTAGCGTTCAGGCCTTCCCACGATAAATCGGTATAAATAACAGCGGTATCGTCTGCAAAAGTTAATATTTCCCCTTCGGTTTCTAGTTAAAATAAATCATTCTCGAGTTGATTATGAGTAATATTGGTCCTAGAACCGTCTCCTGGGGTACTCCTAAAAAACTTCAATTACGACGATGTATTCAACAATTACCAACTGTAGAAACGAAAAAAATTCTGTAGTATTTTTTCATTCAACATAGTTCTCTTCATCATTTTGAAAATAGATTTTTCTGCAGGCTTCTTTCCAGCAGATGGATTTATGTTTTTCCAAAAAAAATAATCAGTTGACTTTCCACACATGTGTGACTCTCCGCCACTGGTGGCAGGCAGAACGTCCTTGTTCCTGCGTCCCCCAACCCAGCAGGATTCCATAGCAACCCTGACTAAACGAGATAACGTCAAATCAAACAGCAGTCTTGTAAATGCTTGTATAAAGGAGAAGCTATTGCTTTTTTGGCAGAACGACGGAATGATGAAAGTTTATTTGCACGGCTATTTTCGCACCCTGGAAATATATTTCTTTCGTGGACCTGCAGTGGGTCGGGATTGTTTTTCTGTTCTCCAAGGACTCGGAAAATGATGTGTCGTTGTTTTTTATCATTGTTTATTATTGTCAGCGGGTCGGGGTTTATGGTGGATAGCTGCGTAAAAAGTTATTTCCTATTCACGAAATAGCAGGTAGAGGACGAAACACGGGAATGTGATTTTTCTTTTTACGGCCTTGGTGGAATGGGACTATAGAACCAGTCGCCAATCTGAAGTTATATAAAGTAATCTTTTCTTTCAAGCAAAAAATCACAGTTGAGCAAATTCGTTACTGTACAGTTGTGTTTCAATCATTTTCATTCTCAAGTACGTTTTGCAATTTTACAGATCACATTGAAGTAACACTTCATTGTGTGTAACGATTAAACGTTACATCATTTATAATTAAATCTATTATTGATTTGAGCCCACTATCTAGTGATCTAGAGTGAGAATTCAACATTTGGATTCGTTCTATGAATCAATAACAATTAATTCATACACACGGGAGCATCTTGCGGAGGATAGCCGAACTATTATACTCACAGAATTTTATAGAACGCAGTCTTAACTTTGAGCCATTTGACATAAATAAAACACGCATGACCGAATTCGATTTTTCTCGAATCGAAGGGTCTTTCTCTCTTCTTGTCCATCGATCAAGGTAGTAGGATTGATTTTAATTCTTGATTGGTGAATTTGTAACATATGTTTTGAAAATATCTGAACATATATTCTTCTCCTTAAAGAGAGGCCGTATGGAGTGTTTCTGTCGGTATGCATAGCTTCATGTAATTGATACCCGAATTTATTTTGATGATCGGTCAATATTCAAGTGATTATTTTTCCTCTTATAGATATTTTCAGATTATTATCGCCAGGGATGTATCAATTTGATTTTCACAACTTCGTGAAACGGAAATTTCTCACTTTTGAGAATTTGACTGCGTTTTTATTTTCAAAGTATTTGGTTGTACGAGGAATAAAATTCCAAAAGGCTTCAATCAATTTGTTCCTGATAGAGGCTGAAAGTTGTTCCTGGTTGGAAAATTGATGATGGAAATGCAGTACCCCACATGGTATCCCGTGAATCAAGGCTGGAGATGATTTTGGGTGAGTATCAATGCATTTATTTTATTATTTTCGAAATCTGTAATTGTGTGTTATACCTCATCTAGAGTCATTTTCATCTGAGTCGCCAGGTCCAGTGGGGATAATTCTTGAAAGTTGAATATTTTATCCCTCCCTGTATTATCGTTTTTTTTTAAATATATCTATATTGAGTCAAATTCTTAGAACTCAGATTCATCTACTTGAAATTTGAATTCTATAAAATTTTGTGGAGAAAAATTTGATTATCTTTATTTTCGGAACTCTTTTCATCACTATCAGATGTTTTGATTCATCACTTTTGTATTATATCTTTTTCCTTTCAAAATACTTGTAGATATCATTATATTGGTAATATTTTGTATTTTTCAGTGGACCTTGATAGTTCATGGTTTAAACATCCAAGTAAATAGCTTTAAACATATATTCAGTAATGAATAATAGTCTCTACACTTGTTCAATTGTCATTGTAGAGCTGTTGCTCAAGACTTCAGATGTTACGATTCATTTGTATAAAACACATTCAAGTGTACATACACTGAAAGACTTTAACTGGTTACCTCAGACATCCAAGGTTCAAGTGCAGTATACATTTTTCTGGTCCAATTTTAATTTTGTGCATTTGGTTTTTATGAAACGACCCCCACGTTGAACTCACATTGATTAGTGTCCTTCAAGTCGTTCAAGGGGTGAATATTGAAGCCCACCAGTAAACATACCTGATTAGTGACCTACAAGTCTCTCAAGGGGTGAATACCGAAGCCTACCAGTAGACATACCTGATTAGTGACCTTCAAGTCGTTCAAGGGGTGAATATTGAAGCCCACCGTTACCACAACACAGGACCAGTTCAGTGACCCACGTCAGGGGCCAGACCAGATACACCATCTATTTTGGTGAATTGTAAATATTTTTGTTGAAATGAAAACATTCATTTTATAATATACCACATACATTTGGTTATTGTTTTATTGTTGTGCTCAACATAGAATAAAGTTACTGTTATCTATTTAAAGGGAAGTTTGAATTGTTATCCTTTACTATAAACAAAAAATTCTGGCGTCCAGCCAAAATTGATTTCAAGACCCTTGCCTGACATATAACATAATCTGGAACTGGCAAGTCAGTCCAAAGAACACCACTCCAATCTCCACTGAATTAGCTTGGCCAATCTGAAGTAACTCCTTCGTTACATGTCACACCGGGAGTTGACAAACCGCAACACGTGTTTCGCTAAACAATACTTCACTCAGGCGTATTCGTAATTCTGTTGTATAGCTAAACACCTGTTGGAGGTTTGTTAACCGTCCAGCGAAAATCTCACTGCAGTATTACTTGAATGCATTATAGATTATCACCAAGTATCGGCCAATTTCACCACATATTCAAAGTTCAATTTGGAAAATCCCCACACTTTCTAATCAGAAAAAAATCCCCTCATCGGCCATAATAATCTCATGAAAACATACTTGAAAATTTTTGTATTTCGTTGAAAAAAATTATGAACTATGTTTGAAAAATTCATTTAATTATATTTCTAACAATCTTGAGTCAACACTTAACAGAGGTTCTTTACTACATGCTTGAAATGTGTTAATCCACTTATGGTATGTTTTCTTAGCGATTTTTGTGCAGCAGTAACCGGATTCGTATAATTCAAGTAAACGATATAGTGCAACCTACCTTGCAACAGCTCCCCTTTAATAATATATATAATCATTTCTAATTATATATACCATATAATATCATATGTAATAAAAATATATATAATAATATATAGAATATATATTTCGTTTATATAGGTGCGTGGGGAAGTAGGGATTCAAATAACAGTGTGATAATTGAAAATACTTCTGAATCCTTCTTCAAAAACACTTCTCTAACTTTTGTCGAAAGCTTCTGATAATTTCCCTTCCATATTATCTGTTTTACAATCACTGTCGTCATTTAAATCAATGATGAATTTAATCTCACAATTGATATGGAAGTGTCCAATCTCCATATAGTCTTTTTCAAATAAAATTACTTTTTTAATCCTTTTCTGCCTTCGGTAATACTAGATACTTCTTCTTTAATCAGCTCTATTACCTCCCTATCAAATTTTGGAAAATCATTTTTACGCCTAATGCTTCGTTTCAATTTTTCCCAAATCAACTCGATGGAATTAAAAACACAAAAATAAGGGAAAAGTCTCTGTATGGTGTGTCCACACTTTTCAGCAATACTCTCAAAGGCATACACTTTTTCAAATGTTTTTGTTTGTAAAACTTCAAGTAGTTGGTTTTTGGTATAGTAATGTTCAAAATACAAATTGTTAGCCATTAAAAAACTTTGTATTTTATTTTTTCTCGAATTTTTATTTGGTACTTTGATGAGCTGTCGCGAATGATAGGAAGCTAACGCTTCCTATCATTCGCGACAGCTCATGACCTTGCTAACCCAAAAGGGTTAGCAAGGTCACAAATTACTGAAATATGGCAACCATTTTGGGAGAAAGACAAAGAAAAGCCAACTGGATAAGAGGACTGACTAGAAACATATAACCATGGATGGTCAGAAAATGGGGACAGGTGAATTACTTTCTTACACAAGGCCTAAAAGGGCATGAGTGTTTTCAGGCGTATGTGTTTAGATTCAAAGTAAAGCCATTAACAAACTCTCCAAGACAATCCTGACAAAGAAAAGAAAATAACTAAATGAATCATTATGAAGTACTGAAGAAAAATGGAGAGCCCCGAACCATCACTATAGTCTGCTATTTCGAAGTAATGCACGAGGGTGGTTCCAGAGTAACCAGCTTGACTCATAAGTGGCTTTTTAGTCGACAAGAATCCGACACTACACTACAGGGCGACCGGGTGTCTTTCCAAAATTTGTTGACTTGCCAAAAAAAATTATTCAGAATGGTATTGAAGAGGCAATACGACAAGTGTTTCATTCCTAAACATCGAAGCCGCCATTGAGGATGACAGTGTTCCATGTATCTCTATCCATGATAATAATCATACAAGTTTCCTAAACATGTTTTCAAGTTGTTAATAGTGAAGGCGATCCCTGGTCGAATTTGTGGACCAATTACACTCACAGTTTTTGGACATCCGTTAAATTTTTGAATACCAATTAACTTGTTGGTATTATGAAAAAAAGTTTAGGAATGGTGAGCGGTCTACCTCCTTGTTAAACAGGTAACGTTTATCCTTGTTGATTTCCAAAGACTCCAACAGGTTTAACTTCTGTTACTTACCCTCCACATGGAGTGTACGTTGTCAAAATGGTGGCAGGAATTGGTCGTCTTCAGTTCGAAACTTCTTTTATGTTCTGAGATTCTCGTTTTGAAGTTTTTTGAATTCCTTCATAAAGTGTATGTATGAACCACTTCAAAAAATTCCAAAACGAGAATCTCTTACACTGTATGTAGGAAAGATTTCAATTTCCGATTTTGGAGATCAGTAAAAACCAGTGTCGCTCAAGACGGCTATCTGGATTTGTTCAGATTGATATACGACATTATATTTTTGAATGCTTTCGAAATTCTGGAAATAGCAAAGCGTCGCATAAGAAGCCAGAATAGTGACAAAGGTCCCATTCCAAACAGTCCGCGGTTTACCTTCATAAGAGTCGTTCTGTTGAAATAAACGTGAATTTTTTTGAAAAAATTTCCATAGAAATTTTACCCGAAATCATTAACGTATGTCTGAAAGTGTATCCTGTTAGACATGAATAGATACCAGTTTTGGAGTTAGAAATTAGTTTACGTCATCTCCTGAAGAAGTCAACTTGGTTGGTGAAACGCGCACCTAGAAAAATGTTTGGCAGCAGTGCATATTCAGGCTCACCAGCTCCAGACAAAATTGAATGTAAGAACTGAACAAGTGATGAACATTAGCTATTATGAAATTCAACTCAATTCAGGACATCAACCGTCTTCCATCAAACAGTAGAGTTGACAATACTGTCAGATCTTTCCCGACATAATTCATATTTAATTCACTACACACTAAGTTTCAATATAGATTTTCCAGGCAGATCTCTCCTCCCTTTATTTTCCACCTCTCAAAGACGAATTTACTTGCTTGAGACATCAGCACATATCTACGAATAGAGTGTTTTCCCCCAATGACGCTAATATCAACTCCAACCATCCTCGCCCCCTACAGAACCGCTTCCAACTATCATGAAAGTGTTATAAACAGTCACACTCAGGCGAGCTCAAGCTATTGTGTCGTTTTAATTGCGCAATTTAATGAGCGTGTGGAGTAATTAAAGGGTGCAGAGTGGGAATTATGGAGCCCCACCACCTGGTGCATCTTTGCAAATGGGGCCGACACCCTCGGCCAATCCAACTGCTAAACGATTTCAAACTGCCATTAATATCTTGAACTGCTGGATGCCTCGATTATCGAAAATGAAAGGTTACGAGAGCAAATTGCGAGTTGGAGCTGTTTAAACAAATAACTGAAGGAATAACGGCGAAGGCCTCAGTAATCATTGAACTTGTACTACATTGCTGATTTCCAGATGAATTCGTTGAAGACAGAATCAGAGAAATAATTTCGCCGCATTTAATAGTCATCTCGATCTAAATCCAACAACTGAATGTTATTTATCACTGTACTATATTCCTAATTTCCAGAAGAATTTGTTGAAAACAGAATCAGAGCAATAATTACAATGCATTCAATAGTCATCTTAATCTAAATCCAACAAATGAATGTTATTTATGAGTGTGAAATCTCCATTGGGGTTGTCTGACAAGAAGAAACTCATTCTAGTTTTGAATAAACGATAAATTATTATTGAATAACAATTTGAAGTGCCGAAAGTTTGGCGCTACTAAATCGAAAGATCTTCAAGACTATTTATAAATTTTCTACTAGCTATAGTTTGCTTCAACTCTGAAGATCTATCAACTGTGGTACATCACAGTGTTGAAAGTTATATCAGATTGGTTGATACTTACAAAAAAAGTCAATTTAGATGAAACGAATATAAGTCACTTCACAACCAGAAAATTATAAAATAACTGATTGCCAGGACAAACCCTTCCAGATCTTCTTGGTCAGTGGCTAAAGCCATTGGTTTGCTTGTCAATGTTATGAATTAGTTGGGGAGAATTCTGGAGAAACACAACCTGAAATTAATATTGAGGCCAACGAAAACTTTAAGAGTGTGTTCAAAGCCAGCTAAGAACCCAACTTCAATGACGGATACTTCATAGCTGTGAATAAATCTACATTGGACCTACAAGAAAAAGTGGTAGAACTCAGGTATCCGAATACAAGAGAATTTGTCGCCTAGGGCATACCTACAAATCCGCAGTTACCTGAACTCCTAGAAGGTACCCACATTATCGCATTAAAAGATAGCCAAGTATTCGACACAACATAGAGTAAAGGTATGGGACATAAGTTTTGGGAAATAGTTTGCCCTGAAATTTTTACCCGACTTGAACTATCCATAGCTCATTTAGATGGTTATCTGAGAGCGAAATTGTGAACTTATTCAGAAATCGAAATATTAGCCAGGCAACTACTTATGAGGCAATGAGAGAATGTGATATATAAAATTATACAAATGAAGTAAAACTCAAAGCAGAGGCGAAATTTGCTGATGGAATTGCAGTTTGGTGCGCAATTTCTAGAGCTGGACTTTTAAGTACCTTATATTGGTCGAGTTCGAGAAAAACCTGTGAAGCTCACCAAAACTACTCAATTTGTAACACCCCTCCACGGACACGTATTTCTGTCCATTGATCTCGTCAACGAGGGGTAATCAAGTGTCAGATATAAAAAGAGAGAGAGAGAGCAAAGCAAAACTTTCCAATGAGAGTTTAACGTCACATCAATTTTTATCACTATCTGAATTGGTCCCAATATCAGCAGTTCATTTTTCCTACTTGAATGCCATACTACTGTGGTTTCATCAGCAAACATAGTGAATTCTTCTTCAATATCAATGATGGCTATAATGAGCCGAGAACAGAACCCTTAGAGATTCCACAAATCACTAACTAGGATTTAGAAATCTCATTATCAATTGATATCAGTTGGATACGATATGACAATTATGATCGAAATCATCGCAGAATAACATCCCTTGAACCATTTATTTCCAATTAACGCAAGAGAATTGAATGATCCATGCAGTCGAACGCTTTTGTGAGATCACAAAATGGTACTGCATCATCCTCATATATTTTGAGTGCGAACATAGCATCACTAATTCTGGATTACAAATTGACATTTGCGTAGTTAGTGATTTTTACTAAGAAATTTTCTACCCTATCTTAGCCCTGAAATGTGCCACAAGTTTGGCCAATCGATACAGTATTTTTTTTCAGATTGTCCCTATATCTAGTTGGTGTTAAAAGACCTAAGGTCATCCAGGGTTTCAATTTTTTTTTGCTATGCGTGATGGATGTAGTTTGAGTCGATAATAGATTATAATTTTTTATTTTATCAATGAACAAGTTGTAGGCCTGTGCTGGGTCATTCGAAGTTAGAATGTCATATCATTTCTCTTTCTCAAGAAATTTTTTTATTTTATTTTGATTTATAAAAGTATTAAATGCTTTGATAGTGTTATTTGTGTTTGAACTGCTTGTTGCTGACATAATGTTTATGGAAAGCATAACTGTGTAATGATCAGTCAAATTGGTTGTGTATATATATATATAAGTTTTCAGTGAGAGTTTTTCAAGTATATGTTCACCAGTTGATTTCATGTAGATATGGTCGATCAAGGTAGAGTTGTCTTCTGTTACTCGGGTTGGCTTGTTGATATAAGAAAAATATCCCTGTTGGGCCATCAAACATACGTAGTTATTGGTAGTACTCTCTGAACTATTCAATATGTTTATATTGATGTCTCCCATGAAAATGTTCACAACCACTCATTTCTGAGCAGACAAAAATGTACCATATCTTCTAAGTACTGGATGAGATTACTAAAAGGAGGGCGATAGCAAGTTGTAATACTAAAAAAGATATTGTTCCACGTATATTCTATTTCCAATAGTTTGATTTCGGTAAAATGTTTTACTGTGGTGATATAGTCAATAATACTTTCAACATATACGATAACCCCGTCATGTTGGTTGAAATTAGAATCATTATATAGTAAATCAAATTCTGGAATCTTGAAATCATCTACATTCCGAAGTGACCATGTTTCAGAAAGAATAATGACCGATAAATTGTTAATGTTGAATGTCTCAATATACTAAACTTCTTATATTAAAATGAACTATGTTAAGATTTTCATTACCAGAGAATTTTTGTATGTTATCTTCAATATTTCCAAATATCAAAGTCTCTCTCTCTTCATAATTTGCTATTCAATTTGGTTTCATAATACCGTTTCCGAAAATTTGATGATGAATTCAGCACAAACCTTAATTTTTGAATGGAGAGAAAAGCATCTACATTTATCTCAACATCTAAGTACTTCATTTCCAATATCTTCGATGCTAGTCGATCTTTCCAGGGTATGAAACGATGAATTCGAAACTTTTGGAATTGAATCAATCAATTTAGAACACTTTTCCCACACTGTATTTAGATGCGCGTCATCTCCTGATGAAGTTAACTTGGTTAGGGAAACGCGCGTTGAAAAACAGTATTTTTGTTCTGGTGTGGAAACCAATACTTTCTACGGTAGGTTAGAGAAACGACTCCTCGTAGATGATAAATTCGCCATCGAGAATTAATTTTTGCAATGGCGCATCGAACGGTTTAATTTAAGTTGGTATTCATGAAAGGTATCGTTAAAAGACTTTCTTCCTAGTTCTTGAATTATTGTATAATTAAAGTGAGCCTTATTCCCCTTATTTGGTGAGAACAACTTTTGTGTTTGCGCCACTAGTTTTACCGTATGCGGAAAGACACATGCTCGACGGACTCGATAAAATTTCGTCTCTAATTATCCTTGTTCACACAATTGGTGCCTTTTTAGACGGATGGGCGGGATATTTGTTATTACACGGTGTTTCTTTATTGCATACGACAGGTTGATGTTCGCTTTTGGCGTACCAGGTAACTTCGGAAAGTGAGTTTTTTCGCACTGGTAGCAAGATATTTTTTTTATCAGCTTGTTCCGATTTCCTTTCCTTAATGTTTAAACGGTTCCCGGCCTTTATGTGAAACGGGAACCGTTTTTATACAATTAATATTTTAAAAACATTTTGATTCAAAATATTCACATAAAATAATAGAACTCATCAATACAATAATACAGTTAATTGTATGATTTTACTATGAAGGGTTTTACAAAAACCGCTTTCTCAAGCGTTAATACTAAGTTACTTCTAAATCACAACTATTTTATACCCTAACCTATTTACTTTCTACCTGAATCTACTTGAAAAAATCTATCTGAAAAACATCTATCTGGAAATAAACAAATTCAATAAAAGCGAATTATTCAGTTCAGTTTGATCGTCCATGAGATATTAAGAGTTTTTGAATTTGTTCATTTCCATACTCTCAAACAGGTTAAGTTTTTAACCTTTCTCTTGGAAATGGAGGGGTTCGAATTCATGATTGAACTCATGTCCTTCTGTGATTTAATGAGTGGCATATGTGGAGTTTATTTTTCCATTCTGAAAACTATTTCTATGTTCCTTTATGCGGGCTTTGAAAGTTCTTCCAGTTTGACCTATATAAAAAATCGGACATGACCCACATGATAATTTATACACTCCCGATTATTCTAAAACTGAACTTTCATCTTTTTTGCTCTCAGTGTGCATGCCTAAGTTGTTGTTGGTCTTGAAAGCAATATCTACACCTATGTTTTATAGAAAATTTGAAATATTCGTAGTGGGTTGGCCTAAGTAGATTAAGGTTCTATACCTTTTATTTGAAATTCGCATGTGACAAAGGGATATTTATCAGTCTGTGGATCATACTGTTGAATGCTGCTACTTTATGGTGATAAGGGTGGGCGGAGGAATTATGAATGATGATATCTGTACGTGCTGGTTTACGATAAATTGCTGGTTTGAATAAATTAACTAACCCAGAAAATTTATATAGTAGTCCTTTTCCATCTCCACGGTGAATGTGATGGAATGGTGGAAGGAATTGATCGAATTCAAGAGCTTAGTCCTTAGTAGTGTGTAGAGAAGACTATAGATTTTCTTAATGCAGGCATTTACGATAATCTCAGGAAACGACCCCACCTATTTATATCAGAGAAAAGTCAGGAAAACTTTGAAAAATATTCATTGAGTCATGGATGAAACAGGAAAATACAGATCGTTAGTCATAAACCCACAACCACCAAATCTTTATTCGTTCATTAAATTACACAAAGATAACTACCCGATTAGATAGGTAGTTTCTTTCGTCACAGCTCCTTCAGTTGAAATATCCAAAAAAAAAAAAACTCATCGCAATTATTCAGAACCATACCAATGTCAAATCAAAATCCTAAGGTATCGAGTGGATGTACGACTGCGCTGTATCCATACCTATCGTATTTTGTCTAATATTCTTACAGCCTGTTTCGTATTAGGAAAGTATGATCTCAACCATTTTGAGCACTATTCTTTTAGAACTGTAATGATAGAGTTCGTTTTTTCAGCAATATATGATGATCTACACAGTCGACGGCTTTCGAGAAACCACAGAACACTGCTACTAACTCCATTTTAGCTCAGATACATATTCTCCAGTGAAAAAAAATTGTATCGTTAGTCCTTGTTTGTTTCAAAATCCAAATTGAGACTATGAAAATAAAGTGCTTCTGAATATACTTCATCATTCTTCATCATCTTCTTTCTGTATAACTATTTGCCTATTTGGCAGATTCCAAGTAAGTTTCGTATTTCAAGGGATATTTCGTATGAGAACCCCTATTTTTCATTATTCCAAGACTGCTTCAATATCGAAGAAATTATTCGGTGAAAATGAATGCTGGTACTTCATGGAATCAGTTTAGAAGACCGAATGTTAGGTAGTTTCAAGTTCAACAAAGCAAAAATCACTCGAGTTTATCTGAATCAGTATTTATTGGAGAAAATTCTGAACTATTTTCACCTCTCAGTTCATCCTCTTACACAAAAGAGTTTTAGTCTCGCAAATTCGAGATTAAGTCCTAATTTCGAGTTATAAGTCATCTGTTTTTTATAAATCAATTATTGTCTGTCATACATATTAATGAACTAATGATTGAAGCCATCGTTAGTTGCAAAACAGAAAGTAATATAACATTTGTGGAAAAAAATTCAAATATTTTTCAGATATTTGAAAAATGTTCAACTCCGAAAAGCGAAATGAATTTTATGATTTCATTTTCTTGAGTACCTATTCATATAAAAAGATCCCCAAGAAGCAGAAAAATTTAAGCTTATCATTTGAACTACATTTGAACCACTCCGAGTAGCAAATATACTTTCTGTACAACTGTCATTAAAAGTGACGTTTTTAATGTTTGTCAAGAGTATTAAAAAAATATGGTAACAAAGTAGCGTGTTGAAAATATTTTTAACATTAGTGTTAAGAATATTTTTAACATGATTTTTTTTACCAAATAGCAACAAACAAAACATAGTTATTCAATTTTCGAGGAAGTTTCATTATGAACAGAAGATATTTTGTTACAAATGTATTTTATGAAATAATTACCTTATTATCATTTATGAACATCAATATGAGAAGTAGAATTAGAACAACTGCTGATATTAATACCTTGCGATGTTGAAGAGGCTTGTAATATATTTGAAATAGCTGAGCTGACAATTTCATGGGCATTATTAGCATTTAATTCTTGAAGTGAAGAGGACGATGCTGTAATGCTGGAGCTAGCTGTTGGGATTATTCTTTCAGCAATAGCCTTTTTATAAGAAATAGATTGATCAATGAAACCCTCAGCTACTGTTGTAGACTTTCAACCTGCGTGCTTCTAAATATCCTATATATTTGCTCCTAATTCTGCTAGCAAAGAAGCAGAAGACCTTCTGAAGCAGTGACCTGTATATTCCTTTGGTTCCAGGATGTTCAGAAAGTCAGCAATGGTAGAGAGTATTTTCCCAAACGTGTTTATACCAACTAGGTTGGCACTGCATTTATAATTTGAGTATTTCAGAAAAAAACGTTGATGCAACGTATTCATTTAAATAGTCAATTTTTTTCCAACAATGCAAGAAGAAGGACCTATTTTCGTTTTTGTATTTGTAATTTGAACAATCAATGAATTATCCATTAATTCAATGTTTTCTATTAATAAATGGTAAAGCTCTTCACGCCAGCAGGCTCCATATATTCGGAAAATAGTATCAAATATTTTTAATCTGGCGCTTCATTTATAACCTTCTGGACTTGCTCCAAAGTAAGAGTTTTTGATTTTTTGGGCCTATAACTTTCATTTTTCCGCCTTATAAGAATGCTATTACTTTGAAATATTTGCTTATATCAACACCATCGCGCTCGACTTTACCATTAAAAACTTGCTCCATATTTTTGATTTCTCCTCTAGATAGGCTAAGAAGACGGTTTCGCTGAAATTCCCTTCGACGTTTTTGAGTCTACACCAGCTAAGAAAATTGGAATATGCGATTTCGTACTGCCGAGCCTATATTTTTGGTAACAATTCAATAGAAGATCTTTTTGCAGCCTCTTCAATATTGACAGGAACATACAATTCCTCACTATTGTTCTTCATTATGCAAGACATTAAACACTAGCAATTTTGTTCGTAAAATTGCTCAACTCACCACGCTCGTTTCGCAAACTTTTTCACTCACAAGATAAAACCTTACTTTTAACACTCATATCATAAATAGCTATAAAACCTATTATTTGAACTTTTATGAAACCGTTTATAAAAACGGAGGTCGCAAAAATTTTCTTAATCAACGATGCAATAACTTTTTGAAAAGTCAAAACAATTTCCATTTCAAGTGTTCAGATAACACCGTGATTTGTTTAAATGTTTAAATTGATACTTAATACGAGAACTGAAAAAAAATTGCATGTGGTATACTGTCCTGAGAAACGATACGTCCATAAGTCCATATCGTAACGGGTGTAGTGTTTTCGGCGTTAAATTGAAATTATAAGCAATGGAGGTAGAGTTCCGGGAGATAAGACTTCTCCATTGTGAATTTTCTTCTCTTTAGATTTCATTATTTTTATTTCTTGAATATCAACAGTTTTTGAGTTACTAACGTAAAACTGACTGCCTCCTTCATTTTATCCTCTCATTTGTTCATTTATTTAGCGAATGGCGCACATACAGTTAAGTATGTAACAAAAGAAACATTTTCATTTTACATTTCTCAACATTTCATAAACAAACACTAAGGTTACGAATATATTCTATTGACTCTCTTGTCGCAATCAGGGAATCGGATGGGTTACCACTGTTGAAATTAATTGGGCAGTCCTCTATTAGGTGTTTAATAGTCTGTCTTTCAGCGCCGCAGTCACATCTTAGGTAAAGTATTTTTCCCACCTGAAAAGTGAGTCGAAGCATCAATTCTTCCTTATTCTATAGTGTTGTCCAGATTCGTCTTGGTTGATGAAAACCCTCTGGCTTGCTTCTAACGTATGGCATATCCCGGTTGGCAGGTGTGACCCTCTTCTCCCAGTCTTCATTCCACCGCTCAATCATGTTGAAGTTTTCATCAATACGACTCTCTGCCGTTTTTAGAGGGGATTTTCGTGAGCGTAGCCTATTTATGGTTCTGCCTGTTATTCCAACGTGGAAGCGGAGCACAGGATCGGCGTTAATTTTTCCTTACTCCCTGACTACAGCATGTTCTCGGCGAATTTGTGGAGGAGCTATGTAGCTCAGTGTGGGTAGTCAATAAGTGGGCGTGGCCTTGATTGTGCCTGATATGGTACGCATAGCTTGATTGAGTTGGGCTTCAACACGTTTGGCGTGTGGGCTGTTGATCCACACTGGTGCAGAGTACCGCGACTGGGTACACTAAACTCAGTGCTGTCGATCTGAGTTTGGGCGCTGTGAATCCCCATGTTTTTATTAGATGTTCTTTGAAGCTTTGCATTCTGTCGAGTATGACACCCAACTATTTTGGGTACATATTGTGACTGAAGAGTCTGCCTTCAAAGTTTATTTTAAGATGGTACTTGACCAATCTGTTGTTTAGGTAAAAGCACGTTACTTCCGTCTTTGCGGCATTGGGCTGCAATCTCCAGTCGCCAAATATCTCCCAAGAACAGTCAAAGACTCCTCTCAATTTATTGATGACAATTGCAATTTTCTATCTGCGGTAAAATCATCAAAATATCTATTCTTATGTTTTTTCTGAATCCAATAAACTATTGCTTATATTTCCAGGAGCTTCATATCTGTTGAACAAGAATTTCATCTCATGAACTAGACTATACGTTTCACTATAAACTGTAGCACATAAATCGTACTTACTCTTCAATATTGCTCAAACAAACGTCATCGCAACAAGCGTTCCATTCTCTTCAGTCACTTTGATGCACTAAATCGGAACTACCCACTCACACAGCTTTGCTGTAGTCAAGCCCATCCTCAATGATTTACAAACTTCCATTAATTTGCCAAAATTCTGCTCCATATATCAGAGAGCTAATTTATATCAAAATGAGCTATCAAATGGGGCACCAGCGCCTCGCATGCGGTCCCACTTGTTTGGACATCTTGACTAACGGCTTGTAGCCACGACAGCGTGATTTAGGTGTTTTCTTCGACGCGAAATTGATGCCTAATTATTCAGTGGAATGATATCGTTGATAATTTATGATTTTACTTGCAGAAACATTCCATACTCTTGGTGAAAATGAGTTCAGGATGCCATCTTGTGGAGTAGACTAAAAGTCTTTGGAGTTCTCCTGAAGGATGACGTTTTGAATTTTTAGTAAAATAGAAAAATTCAAGCAGACATATTCAACAAGTGAAGAAGCATACTTGAAGTTTCAATCCAGATTTTCTGGAATCCCGGGTCCTTCACCAAAAACAAAAAAACAATGGAGTATATTTTTTATTCATCGAAACATTTTTTAGTATTAGTGTATAATGTGTCCAATAGTGTTACCGTTATTTTTTCTCAAAAATTTCTGACTTCTGATGCTGAATCTCTGTATCAAAAAAAATAGATAAGTCACAAACCATAAATCTTCTTTGATAAAAACTAATCTCACCTAAAACATATTCCCTTTTCAATTTGAATGAAATTCTTCTGGGTGGAATTGAATCGATCAACTGTAGATATGAATATTTCAACGGAATATCATCGTGACAAAAGCAAAATTATGTGACATAAAGCCGAAATTTTGTGAAATATGTGTTTTCCAAAATTATGCTGATGATGAGATAAAGACAAGTGTTTCTGTCTGAAACTTCAAAGTTCACCAAGAGCTTGATTGATTTTAATGTAGATAAATATTTTATATTAAAAATGATATCCGTGTGATTAAATGTCCATATCTTCGAAAGTAGTTGTTTTAGTTGAACAATTTATTTCAGCTCATTTGTAAAAAACTTATGTGTATGATCTACATATCTTTGTGACGAGTTCTCATTGGAGTTAGATACTCTCTTCTTTCTGGCGTCGCCAAAAACATTTGAGACACTGAAAGTCAGTAAATTTTTTGATGACCTCGCTAGCATATTGTGAAACACATTTATTCAGGAAGTAAAAGATTCAAGATAATTGAATTGAGTTGGGTAATCGCACGTTAAAAGGTAATGCCTCGTTAATCCATTGCTCGCACAAGTTTCGACTTCCGAGGGTTGACGTTCGTCAGCTGGTTAACGAAATGAACAATTCAACAATTCAATTCAATTATAATTATTGCATTAGGATCTGAGTGTAATATTGAAAATATTCTAAAATATTATAAAATTTTTAGAAAATGTCAACTTGTTCAACCTTATATAATACTCTTGTAACTGATGCATTGTTCAGTCGCTAATAACACGGAAGGTTGATGCGACTTTAAACAAAGTATTTCATTAAATAAACTTCTTTTATAAACGTTTCATGATATTTTCTTTTCAATTTGGGTTGAAATGAAATATATAAATAAATTTTCCCATGGAAAAATTATAGTAGTATAGGTTGGTGATGGGCAATGGAAATCATTCTTTGATAAAGATGAGTAGCTGAAGAATGAGTTAGTGATCAGGTGAACGTACTACCACTGAAAAGTTCGAGTTGCTGAAAACTTATATCATGAGAGGCATTGAAGGAACTTGATAATTTGTGAATTGATTTAAACGTATGTATTAAACTTCGTAACTAGTAACTCTAGTTGAAACCCATCAATTCTACACATATCTATATTCGTATAACTCTGGTTCTTCTTGTAATTCTTGTCTATTTTATAAAAAAAAAACATTTTTTTCACATATTATTCCATTTTAGAAAAGCTAACTTTGACTCGCCACACTTCTACTGGACAACCTGTATATTAGGGAATATATCACAAAAGCCTGGTGCATTCATATATATTCCAAACTCTTATATAAAACATTTTTATAACTTCACTGCTTCATCTCAAACTCATAATAGAAGATCGCTGTGATACACTCTGTATACCGAAAATTTCTGCTGAAGACTTTCAGATTCAAAGAAAATACTCTTACAGTTTCTATTGGATCTATAAGAGTCTCACTACTAGTCAAGTAGAAACAGTCGATAATATATCAAATAAAAACAGAATATATAGTCATAAAATATGATCTTTTGACTTCTCTTGTCTCTTGGTCCAATCTCTTATCTTGTCAGAAGACGAATTTCCAGAAGAAACATCTGCTCTTGTCTCGTTTCAAAGAAGAGAAGAGAAAGCAATTAAGTGACAATTCATATTTATTAATAGTAATTCAAAATTCAAAAAGTAATACAAATTATGAATCATCAAAAAAAAATTAATTGGCGCTCCAGGGTGACTTGATTGATTTCAGTGGCGCATTTGCTTTTTCAGCTGCAGGAAAACCAGGAAAAATCTGCAGTAACACATCATCTGAAGATCTTGATCTGCCAATGTCCTCTCTTTCATGAAACAAAATGTAGCTCTTGTGTTCGTAGATTTTTGCTGAAAAAATCCTCACTAATTCAGTTTGTGGTACATATTCGAAAGTTAGCAAAAACGTATGGGACTTTCTGGAACTTCAACTAGCGTTTTCTACTATGACATAACCAGTCCGTGCAAAGCTTGTTGTTGAATCATCTGAAAATAGAACTTTTAATGGGTGATGATCAACTATATTGCCAAATTTGCGCAAA
>WOGR01002180.1:0-18011 GCA_015342045.1 Leptinotarsa lineolata | reverse complement strand
TTAATGAACTTATGTTTGGCAAATATGTAATAGGAAATAAAGATTGTATTAAATTCCTAGGTGTGCTCATACATAGAAATCTTAAATTTGATGACCATGCAAAACAACTTAAAAGCAAGATCTCATCTGGTTGCTATGCAGTGAGAGTAATTTCTAATAAACTAGGACCAGCTACTACCAAAATGGCATATTACGCTCTTTTAGATTCATGGAAAACCTTTTTGGGGAATGTGTGATTCAACACTTCCCAATGAATTACTCCTTTTACAATTTGTGACCGTTAGGTTCATATATAAAATCAGGCCCCGTGAGATATGGTGCGAAATTTTCACGAGTAACAAAATACTAACGATCATAGCATCATTGATTCTGGAGTCGGTCTGTCTGGTAAATAAGCATAAATCAAAATTTGTTCCAACTTCTAATCATTATCCTTCCCGCAACAATAGGCACATACTGAAACTCCTATTACCCACTAAAAATCTCACCAGAGACTCTATTTTCTATATTGCTGGCAAGATGTTTAATCACTTACCAGTTGATATTAGGATGGCAAACGTGAATGAAAAGTCAGTTCAGAAAAACTGTAAAAATTTTCTTTCTGAGAGATAACTTCAAACCAGTTGAGTTTATTATCCTGTCATATTATACAAAAAATATAAAAACAATACAAAAGTAATATCAAATGTGAAACAATAACTAATCAAACAATAAATTATCACAGAAAACTGAGTCAGTTCTTGTTCATTTTACTGAAAAAGTTATGAAGTGTTGGTTGGCCTTCTGACTTGGAACGTTTCAAGCCTACTGATCGACAAGGTCCTAACCTCCTCTTCTTCTGATTGCTGTTCAACTCAGGACTCTGAAATAGAAAATTTTCATCAATTGACTATCACTGATCAATCGTAAAATCTGACGATCTCTTTATCATAAATGCAAACAAAATCTCCACACCAAAACTCAAAAATACTTCCGAGAGTTACAAATTTAAACTGTTTTTTGATTGAATTGAAGATGAAACATCTTTAGAAGAGATTAGTTTACGGGAAAATAAGTGCATCAGCTTTCTCTGTATAAAAATATAAAAGTGTGTGCAAACCTTTTGAGAGATACGGGACTCTGGCCTATTAACCGAGATTTTTTCTTCCTCTGTATGTGTACTCTCCACATTCAGATCTATAACACCTCTTATAGAGGGTTCTGTTTTAAAAACATCAATATTTTCCTTCATTTTATTAATACTGTCAGTTTCTTCCCTACATTCTATAATGCCGGGTGAGATACTTTCTGTGGATACAATTTCAAGAGTTTTCAGTTCATTATTTTGCTGGTCTGCACAAACAGTTTCATCAATTTTTGCTGAATCCTCAGCAGGCTGGCAGAAAAATCTACTTTTTACTATAATACCTTTCTCTATGCTACCGGTGCTTTTGAACTTGCTCAATCTTTTGATGAAGGGATTTCTTTTTAAAATGGGTGAGGTTTCAACACTGTTTTCATGCTGAGATTCTTTATTTGATTCATCTATGTCAATTCTACATTCGGACTTTTCTGTCGATTTTTTGCAGTAAACTTGAAGCTCCTCTTCAATTTTTTGATCCTCATCGGCTTTCAGCTTTTCATAGTCTAAAATTTCAATTTTGTGCTCAAATTTGCGTTTATTCTTAGGAGTAGATGCGAACAGTTGCTCTTTCCATGGAATGCTTTTCTTGTAAACACCAGACCATATACTGCTACTTGATACACCCTAAAAACAAGAAAACATTCATTCATAAGTATCATTAGTTTTTACTTCTTGATTTGAGTTGATATAAGGTAGCAGCTATACATATACAAACTCTTCAAAATTTCATTTTCTGGTGTTGGCTTGTTCTTCCCAAGAGCAACAAAATTCAAATGTTGCATTCACAATCTAGCCTAGAACCAAAGATTAGATCTATGGCAGATCGCAGATGAATGAATATGTTCTGAGCTCTTATATAACAGTTACACATCTTGTTTAAGTTGGACGCCATGCCCACCACCTGTGGAATAAAACCAGAGACCCAAACCAATGATGTAGTATCTGGTTTTAGCACAAGCAGGATATTTTTTTGTTTCCTCATCGACTTCGATATCTACCGCAGTCGTAGACGAAACATCAAACATAAAACCTGCAGATCTCGTTTAACAATCGTGAAAATCCAAAACAAGCACTGCGGGCAGTGCACAAAAAATTCAAATACTTACTGCTTTTGTAGGGGACCAACTATTTAGTTCACTGTGTTTGGTAGGATGAAGGTTACCAAGTGCTACTTGATAAGCAATGTCATGACTGAACATTTCCCCAGCATTTTTACAGTACTTTGGATTTGTACCACAAACTTCAATTTCTGTAAGAGGCACTAATCTTTTTTTAAATGGATCGAACACTGTTTGGTGACGAAATGTGGCATCGGCTATCATGAACTTTTCTTTATATTCTTCAGATATTTGAAGGTGTCGCATATTGAGGTATCTTGGTACTTTATCTAAAAACTAGAAAATGATCAAGCTATAAATTGCAGCAACTACTACTGACAACAAACACATTCCTCTATTCGATGAATTAGTTTCTTCAGCATGACATTTCTTGATTTTCAGTACCCAAGGTGTTACTTACAATTAAGGGATTAGTCTCTTCAGTGAGCGCAAAGAATTTCTCGGCTTTTTTGAGCCCTATACCTGGCAAGGAGTCTACGTAATCACAACCAGATAGAATGCACATGTAACGGAATTTGTCAAAGGTATAACTATCTGGTCGAATTTTTGTGGCCAAGTGTAGCTTATCTGCTTCTACAAGATAACCACAGCCCTGCATATCTAGTTTGTAAATCACTCTTGTGCACCCAAACAGCATCAAATCTGAGTCCTCTGTAATAACTAGTTCAGCAATTCCTGAAATCAATTATTGAAGTTTCATAACATTCACTTTTGAATATAAGAGCACATCGAGAATAGTGTTGCAATTCTAGTGTGTGAGAGGAGTGTAACAGATGAATACAAAACACAAGGATTCAGTTGAATAAGAATTTTGTTTTTAAAAGTTTCAAACTCTGCTAGAACTCAATCACAAAGTAAAAAAAAAGTAAGCGAATCTTGTGATACTCTCAAGTACATTTCAAATAAATTGAAAGTGTTTACCTTTCATATTTAAATATGCCAATTGTGCATCAGACTCGTACGGAGCCACAATACAATCTATATTCATCTTGTGGCATTCCTTTATTACAGCCGATGCTATTTCAGGAGTTATATTTATACTTTGTTTCAAATAGGATTTTGCTTCCTCAGTTTTACCTAATCGTAATAATTCAGCAGCCCTCTGTTTAGCTTTGACTCGAGATTCTCTTCGTTTCAATTCAGTCTCTGATTTGGCAGGCAAGTTTTTGCCATCGAAAACAAGTATTGGCCTAATATCGTGGGACCGTAGCAGTTTAATATACTTGACGCAGTAATTGATATAGCTGCAAAATTTGAAGAGAAAATTAATGAGGCGACTGCCGAAGAATAAAGAAATCAAATTTGCGAATGATTCCTGTGTAGGAATATATGATAAAAGTGTACATTTTGAACTGGGAAATTGAGTTATTTTTAGTCATACTCACATATGATTATCACTATCAGATGAATGAAAAGAAACAGCAGTGGCAGCTTTATGTAGCCAACAATAAGTGTCTACAACTACAGTTGTACCTCTAAACTCTGATATATGGCATGGTTTTGTGGCTTTTTCGAGAAATGGCAACAATCCACTTATTCCCATTATGACTTCCAATTCAGAATTATTGTTGAACTTCAAATTTCAATAGTTTGAAGAGTGAACTACACTTCGTAGTGTGGTTATGTATTATATATAGGAAAACTGAAAACACTTCAAAAATAAAGCGGGAAAAATGAAGTAGTGTTGCCATTATTGAATTAGTTCAAAGTTATTTTTTGACATACATTTGCTGAATAGGGAAGTGCATTCGAATTGCCAACCTCGACAATACACGAACAATAACTGCCTCTCAAATGTCAATTAGTTCACTTGGTTCGGTTAGGGCATGTCGTAATCTATATGTAAGAATAGTTTTTTCTGATAATTTCGCTTTCATAAGTTGATCATACCGAAATTGGAAGCACATGTATTTTTTCTACTCTGATCATTTGTCATTAGTGCCATTTGTCGTGTCAATTATTCACCTATAATCTCAATAATAGTATTCCGTAGTCACTGATTAATGTGGCATCAACTGAAGAAATAGAATGATGACCTGAGTTGTTTTTTGAGATTTTCATTTGAGTACAATTTTGTGTTCTCTAAGGAGAGGTGCACATTTCAATGTGAAAATGAACTTCAATTCTTCATTATGAGCATGTGTTTCCTGTTATATTTTTTATACGTGTTGAAGAAGGGATTTGAATCGATTGGCTAACGACAAATGAAACTTTGGTTTACAAGGTTTTTATATGTCTTTCTCGATAATTATTCAAATAAACCTGTTTCACCCTGAGTAGTACATTGTTTTCAAAACCTAAACGAGACATTTGCTGATAACTTGAACTATTGTGGAATTGGCGCAGTGGTAGTGCGCCCGACTCACGATCGGAAGGTTGTGGGTTCGATTCCGGCCTCGACTAGATATTTTTCTCGAGAGAATTTATCTGGTTGAAGCTGGGATGATTCTACAACCGTGTTGGGGATCACACGTTGAAAGGTAAGACCTCGTTAGTCCTTAGCTCGCACAAGTTTCCCAACTTTTGAGAGTTGTCGTTCGTATGTGAGATTTCATTTAGTTTAATTACTCAAATTATGCGATTTCATACTATTGTGCTCAACAACAGCAACAACATAAAAGACGAGTTCTTAACTTCAACAGAAAATTTCTGATCACAATCGCATACGTTCAGAATCGACCAATAGATAAATCCATGGGATTAATCGGTGGACTCATTTTTGAATTTAAAAACTCGTCTAAACTACTGTATCCATAAACTGGAAGCCAATCAAATTTCTCTGATATCTGTACCATTTTCAAGTGTTCTTTAGGACAGGTTGGCCTGAGATGTCGAGGCCAAATGGTCGATAAAAGAACATTATGCAGAAACTGACCTAACATAACCTTCACACCGCCACTGTCAGCTGCCAGGATAGTCAGTTAATTTAGTTGGTTAGGTTTTACCGAAACACCAAAACAAACAATGTATCAAAAAACCAAGAATTAATTCCAGCCAACATTCTGCGTGTCTATAACTACCACAAATATATCTGTGTATCATTTCATTAAAGTATTTTTTTCCATAATGATAACTCTTTCGCAACGTTTGAAACAAAAACAGCAGACTAGTGAAGCAGCTTCAAGAGCATCTGTTCGGGATAAGCTCTTAGTCAAAGAAGCCCAAGAAATGGCTCAGCTTCTGCCAGTCTGTTGTGCTGTCCACTATATGAACGAAAATGATTTGAGTAAATTCATTCTGATAGTTAAACCTACAGAAGGATACTGGGAAGGAGGAACATTCAAATTTGAAATATGTGTGACTGATGAATATAACATGGTGGTAAGGCTTCATTTTTTTGTCAACAATGAATACAGGTGTATCTGCCTGTCTGCCGAAATAATCACCTGATCAAGAATATGCAGAATTTCTGGAACTAGATTTCAAATTGAATTTTAATGAACAAGTTGACTTTTTAAAAAAAATCTGTTGCTTTCAAAACATCAAAATCAAATTTCCATAGATATGATTGGTTAATATATATTCTACACTCTTATTTACGCAATTTAAATTGCAATATTGTGTGCCTTCAAAATATTACCCCATGAAGTGGTTTCAGTGTTAATAAACCGGTTTGATAATGTTCTTTGAAAATGATGTTTACACAGGCATTAATAATGGTTTAAGTAACATTGCTTATTAGAAATCCCCCTTAAGATGCCTGTCATGGTATAAAAAGAGGGGAAGTCCAATTTTAAAAGATGTTTCACACCCAATTATTTTGTAAATATAGCCATGTCACAAGTTTTCATTTTTATTACTGTTCATTTGCTTGATATGTGTATAATTAGAAAGGACCTGTGTTATAGCATCTATATGATTTGTGTAGAGATTAATGAATCCTATATTTTTTATTCTTAGCCTCCACTAGTCAAGTGCCTAACAAGGTTGTGGCATCCCAATATTAATGAATCAGGGGAGGTGTGCTTATCCCTTTTGAGGAGACATAGCGTGGACGGGATGGGTTGGTCTCCTATTCGAAGACTGAATGATGTTGTTTGGGGCCTACATGCCCTATTTACGGTAAGCTGAAGGGTTGAATTGTTTTCTGAATTTTGTTATATGGGTGATTGTCAAATAATTTTTTTCATTTTTTATTATGGAAAAAAATACACAGTAACATATTGCATTTCACCACTTAGTGTACGGTCTTTTTTACAAATTCAGCGAAAATGACAAAATTTTATTGGAAAATGATAAAATGTGAAGAATTTGACGTATGTCATGGTTTTCTAATATACTCAGTATGAGCACTTTTGGATCAAAGTTATTTACTTGAAAACAGAATTCAAACTTAAGTGCACTTTCCTAACAGATGAAGAGACAAATAAAATAAGTAAAAAAGAAACATAACTATTTATTTATATGAATAATAAAAAAAAACATTTTACATGAGTTTTGGATGCAAATAAGTATATGGAAACACATGATACATAAAATTCATTATTTTGACAATCGCCCACTTGAGGTTATCAATGATTGTGGTGGAAACTTCTCTTGAATTCAGTATGTGATCAATTGTCTGTATAACTATTTATTAATATTCTTGCCATCAGGATTTATTGAATTTTGAAGACCCTCTCAATGTCGAGGCAGCTGACATGTATAGATACTCCAAAGAAGAATTCAAAATCAAGGTGATGGAGTATGTTGCGAATTACGCAAAAGAATGAAATCTCAATTACTTATTGTATTATTTTGTATACTTGTTTCACTTGTACATTACTTCCTAGTTTTAAATTATTGTGATACGTATAGGTTGCTTAAAAAATTTTTTAAAATGTGAAATAAAATAATTGATGAATAATTTTTTTTTCGTTATGGAATCTATATCTGCAATAAATTTTCTACAACTGGCTTATTGAAGAAAAAACTTCGTTTGGACACTGATCAGTAGAATTTTTTGTTCACAAATCATGTTCTGATTTGGCTTATCATTATAAGAATTTTTTCCTCCACAAATGATACTTTTATCATCACAAACCTCAAAATGAATATGATTTCAGGTTATATTTCAATTTTAAATAGTACATTCAAAAATGCCCAGTGCACAAAATATTTCAGTGTCAAAAACAAACTTGAAGGTGCTTTGAAGGTGCTCTTTTGGGTGATATCGGCGAGACTAGAGCTTTTCAGTGCAAAAAAATCCTGTTAGACAAATTAGAAAATTATGCTTTTAGATTCCATGTGAATGGTGTCAAAATTATCTTCAAACAGAATATGTTGATATAGATCAGTGCTAATCAAAATATTTGGAGGACTCCATCAGAGTAACACAAGGCTCTGTTCTGGGACCTCTGCTTTGTATAATTTATGTCAATGATTTTGTAGGAAATTTGGTGATATATGCGGATGACAATTCGTTACTGGTTAGTGGTAAAAATATCACATCCACAGTGAATTTGGCTCATGATGAAATATTAAATGCCCAGAATTAGTTTTCTAACAATAAATTGGTCTGCAATGATAAAAAATCATCTGTCGTGAGATTTAGTTATGCCCTAAATTGTTCTCATCACAGTTTACTTATGAAATCTCAAAATGTTTCTGTGAAGCACGACCAACACATCAGATGGGCTGTGGCTTCTCATTTATATGTTAAGTAAATAAATTTGAAATTAGAACAGCATCAATCAAAGCTCGGCTGATGATTGCAAGAACCCCCCAATAGGTCTGCTGGTGGAAGAGATAAAAATGGTACAAAACAACGTACCAAAAGGGTTAGCAAGGTTACAAATTGAAATGGCAACAATATTGGGAGATAGATGATAGAAAGGCCAACTGGACAAGAGGACTGATGAGAGACATAGAACTACGGATGAACAGAGAACTGGGAAAGGTGAATTACTTTCTCACATAAGTCCTAACGGGGTATGGGTGTTTTCAGTGCGGAAAATAAATTAAGGCAGTCTTGCACGAACCTACGGGTGGTTAGGTTTTTTGACCGGGTCTTTTGCCCGGGTCTTTTGCCCGGGTCTTTTTCCCAGGGGTAGATCCCTGAAGACAACGTGTCTTCAAGGGTTTGGGTGTCATTGATTGTTCGCGATTTAGGTGATTTGAGGGAGTCTTGCGCGGACCCGTGAGTGTTGCGCTAACTTCTGACCGGGGTCAGTTGGACTCTCTGGGGAGGTTCCTGAGGAAGTTCTTAAGTGACTGAAATACTAGGTATTTCAAGCCACTTTTTATCGAAGCGACTTTGCTGTTGGGCATAATAATTCGCGGTATTTTCGGGCTTATTCTAAGATACAGAAAAAAATTGTGCGTGAATTTTTATTTGGGTTGGTAGGGTACTTGGAGTCCTGTGGGGCTCTCGGGTGGATCGAAGTACGAAGAGTTTCTGGTCACTGTTTCGTGAAGTGATCGCGGTATTTGGGAGTTATTCGCATCTTATTTGTCTAGGTGATTTGAGGGAAAAAGAGTAGTAGCGTGCGAGGTCAGTAGTGGACCGGTTGAATATTCTGCAGAGTGTTAGAAAGTTTGTGAGTTGTCGAAATACGCGAGGTAATTTGAGACATGGTTTCGCGAGGTGGTTCGAGAGAGATAAATAATCGCGTTTCACTTAGTTAGCCGACTTGAGGGTAAGAGTCAGGAGCGTGAGAACTCAGAAATAGGTTGGTTGGACTTCCTATGGAGTTCTGGTGAATTATTTAGAGAATTCGCGAAGGGATTTTGTTATTGGTGTTGTTTTTCGCGGTTTACTGCGGTATATTTGTGTGAGAGGATATTTTTCGATTTCCTGGACAGTTTTGGGAAAAAGTGACTTTTGTCGGAGACTTGAGGAGAGTCCTTCTACGTTTTGTTGGTGAGCGTATCTTGAAAATTCTTATCTGTGTTGTGTATATTTTTGAATTTTATGTGTTTTACATTTATCGAGTTGGCACCTAGGGTGTTGCTGGAAATTTTCAAACGTCTGCGGAACGGGTTCCCTTTTGCATGCTGGAGATTATTAGTAGGTTAATGCGAATTATACAGGAAGGAGCGATTAAGTAGGTCCCTTAACAGTTCCTCATAGTGTAGTTCATTTTGTTTTATTATAAATTTCACAAATGTTGGCTTGTGTATATGTTTCCAATCGGGTAAAATTACATATTTCTTTTTAATTTAAATAATGTTCGTTGAAACAGATTCAAATTCAGTCTCTAATTTTTGTTATTATTTATTCTATCAATTGTTTCATCCAATCATTTTACCTACTTTATCTATTAATAAAGTTGGTTTGTGGAAACTCTGCCAATATTATTTCATTTCCCTCAAACCCATGAAAAATCCACGCAATCGTGAAGCAGTGGTCGAACACAGCCTCTACTGGTGACAAAACTAAGCCGTCCCGCTCGGAGAAAATATAAAGGTAAGGATTTCATCTGTTGACCAAACTATTTATTTCTAAATCCGTGTAATCAGAACGGATTTCAAACTTTTCTGATCTGGTGGAGCAGAAAGGGATTGTTTCAGACCCGACGGTATTCTATTACAATAACGCCAAAGAGTTCTGAATGTAAGGGAAATAAAAAAAATGTTGCTCACGAGTATATTTATTTCTACTTATATATCTAGAAATGAGATTCACCGTCTTTTCACAGACAGTAAAATCACATGCACATAACGTAAAACGATGTCCTAGTAAGAGATCTGGATGTACTCTGTGAAGTATCAGTTTCTAAATCACATTTAATGCTAGATATCGTCTAGTACATGGATAAACATTCTACAGTTAACATTCTTATTCAACCAAAACACTGAAAATTACTTCATTTGAAAAAACTAAATCCTTGAAATACGAAATATCACCTTTACATTTTTTGAAACTGTTTTTACTCCAAAACAGAAAACAAAAACATATTAATGCAATGATAAATATTCAGAGACATCTGTTGTAGGTCATGTTTCAAGTTTACATCTATGCATGCATAATGAAAAAACATGTCAAAATCACTATATACGCCCACCATCTTACTACTTTTTCCTCGCAGGCATCCTCTTTGGAGACTCCCTTTTTCTTCTAAAACTATGAAAGAGAAGTTAATTCGAAAAAAGGAATTCCATTTTCTATTACTTATCGAGATGCATTCATAGAATCCACTTTTAACTAGTTTCTTATGAAGATGAAGGTATACTTTTCATAAAGACTAATGTTTTCTAAATGTGAATATTAATAGTTTTCTAAGATGATAATAATTTTCATTAATACATTTGGTAAGTTTCGAATTAGATGATCTTGATTACATTTTTGATATTTAGCAATACAAAGCTAGAATTTGCTAATAAAACTAATCTAGTTTTTGGGCGGTAATAATATATTCCACAGTCAATTTCGTGAGTTGACTGGTCACAAAAAACATGGCATATTTTGAAATATTATTATGTGTATTGAAATCTTATTTTTTTCATTCTCATATTTGAAATGAGTACTTATCCGAAGTTAGTGATTTTGTATAGTTTTTGTGAATTTTCATCTCGAAAATCTGCAACTTGGTAAAAAGGTGAGTTTCTAATTACTCAAACTAGTTCGAGGAACACAAATTCCTTTTTGAATTAATTCAGAAAGACTCGTGAATAGAGTTGAAATACTTCTAGAAAAGTGTGTTCCAAAAATTATCATTCATTTGTATTAGAAATTCCGTTACTATCTTCTTGGCCACCTTTAAAGAATATTACTATGTGAAACTATCTTCCACAATGAACTACATTCAGTACGTCAACTAAAAATCTAATATAAATAATAATAAATAAGGTTGGACGGTTAAAAACTTAGATTACAATTACGAACTAAAAACTAGGCGGTATTTTTTCGAGAAATCCATTTGGAAATACATTATCTAAGCCCACGAAACACTTTGTAACAATTCAGAAATTTTCTCAACTGGGAATCGGGGCGCATCTAGAGATTCCATTAGTTTGGATTGTCTTTTTCCTCTTCTTCCATCGACGCACATCATTCCGAAAACCCGTATTCCCGGTACACTTGCGTAAGTGGGTTGGTCATGGGACATAGGACCCTCTGAAAAAAAAGTAGTGTTAGAATTGAACAATGTCACGCGTTTATTAAACACCCTGTATGTTGTTAGTGATTTTTGTAAGGTAGCTTTTAACTGCACAAGTACAAAACTTTTATGTGATACTTTTTTTTCGTAGCGATAACACCATCAAAATTCTACCTACAGACAAGGGAAACGCTACTGTTGTGATGGATACTGATCTCCACGAACAGAAGATCGAAGAGGTTCTTCAGAAGGGACAATACACAAAGGAAGTTGTCTATTTTTCGGACAATAAGAGACCATGGCTAACACCGCACCACAGTAAGCCCCCTCACTTGTATGGACTACCCAAATAATATGGAACCATGAGAATACAGAACAAGACACCTTTCTGAGGCACATCAACAGCGTAAGACCTTCCATCACCTTCAGAGTGGAAGAGGGAGTCCACAACGAATTGCCATTCTTAGACGTATTGGTGAAGAGGACCGACACTAAGTGGGAAACATCTGTATATCAAAAACCCACTCACACCAGTACCTGAACCACGAATCCAACCACCATCAATCGACTAAAAGAGGAATCATCAAGACTCTAGTAGACCGTGCTGTCGGGCTCTGCAATACGAAGGAAGGTCTGGAGAAAGAACTAGACATCATCAAAAATGATATTCAACGAAATGGGTACTCCAAAGTGATGGTGGAACAGACTTTGGCTGAAAGACATCAAGAAGAAAGGGAAGCCGTCACAACCAGTAGTGGCACATCTCTAAATCAGAGGATTATCGGAAAGGATAAGAAGCGTAGAGATATGCAACAAGGAAAGAGTGGATAAGTGAAAGTACTCGAATGACCCATAAAGTCTCTTCCTAAATTTGACAAACTGTACCTATGATTTTCACCAGTTATGACCCTTTTAAGCGTTTTCATATATTCAAATTTGAAACGCATAAGAAAGCTATTATATAGCACGCTTGAGAAAGCGTTATGTGAATTGTTCAATGATATTTTCACAAAAAAGTGGAACTTGAAAGTTTAGAATAAAAACTGAATGAAAAAAGTAATTTTCGTGTGTTCACATGAAAGTAGTTGTTCAGAAACGACTCTTGGCTTTCGTGTAATTCATTGTTCATGTGAAAGAAGTTGTTTCAAACGGATTTTTTTCTTCCAAATTATATCTAAAAACAACTTCTATGCATGATCTACATACTTTCATAAAGAGTTTTCATTTCCTTTCTTTCACTGGAAGTTCTCCCACATTTTCAGTGTAATGATGGAGATAGAGGGAGACAGAAACTTTTTCTAAAAAATCACCAACATATTCATTTTATTTCAATAAAAAATAGGCTACATCAATATCAAAAAAGTGTGTTTCAGCAAAAAATACGAAAATGACAGTAATTTGAAGACGACCATAATAATCAGGAAACCACATTTACTGTTTGTCGGAACAGAAATGACTCTGATCTCTTCTTATGCAATGTTCGATTCATGATTTTTGGAAAGCCCTGTAGAGTGGAACTGGAGTCTGTGAATAACTGGGCATTATAGTTTCTGGTTTATCAATGGATACAAATTCATTTCGATTTTTCAGATCATTTCCAGTGAATTAAAAGAACCTTTACATTTACTTCCGATTCAACCCTCCCTCAAACAATAAAGAAACCAGACAAAATAATGAAATAATACAGCTTATTAAAAGCCGGGCGTCTACCCGATTAAACCATCGCTTTTCATCTGTTTATCGTTATAACTTGTATTTTCTCCTCCATTGCGCAGAATTATCTCTTGCAATATTCGATGAGACAATATCAGACCGGAGAGACCGTAACGATGAGCTAACGTGAACTCATATATCTGAAGACATTTCTACGAGAGTTGATGCTGAGGATTTGGGATTTGAATATCGGGATTGAGTGGGTGCAAATATAGGGTGTCCCAAAATATATTGCCCAGAGATAGAGCACCCCTAGTCGTACAAAAACACTTCATAAAACAATGTTGAATCCCAAAGTTGATTAAAATTCCGAACTTATAAAGTATTCGAGGACTATATAAAAATATTATTTGAAAATTTTCGACCGAATTCTGCCTCATACAATTTATCGTAAATTCGGCACATTTGATAGTCCTTTGATGAAAACTGAATCATTTTAATAGTCGCACAACCCACTTCATCCAAACCAGCATGCATATACTCCGAAAAGGTCTACTGATTCGGCCCTTCACCATGTGGTTGGCAGAATCAAAAGATCATTGGACAACAAAGAATCCTCCCTGAGTTTATTTCATAGATATCGAGGGAGTGTTTGATAGAACAACCTTCCCAACAATTACCCAAACCTCCCGAAATCTTCAAAAGCTAACAAAACTTCTCTGAAGAGGTGAGATATCTTGGTACTACTTTCGCACAGTGGGACGTACATGGGGTCTTTTACCCCTTGTGGTCACCTGGATCTACACTGCAATAATAAGACCTATGTTAACGTACGGAGCCATCGCAAGGGGACCTCTAATGGCCATGGTACGATTGCGCATGGCTGGTGTAAACTTCGAAGTAGGAATGGGTTAATTGTGGCTAAGCCTATGGCGAGAAGCGCACTGCGCTACCTCTACTGCAGGCAGCCAGTGATGCAATTGAACCCAGATTTGTGTTTGATAAACCCTACAAAATACAAATGAAACAAAACACAGAGTCAGATGCTGTAAATGCAATACGCATATATACAGATGGCTCCCCACAGATCACTCCAGCCTAAAGATTAAGTGGGGAATAGGAAAAAATACCAGCGTAGTTCAAACAGAACTGGCTGGAATCCCAATCGCCACAGAAGAGATAACCAGGAAAGGTATTTCCGGCAAAAACATAATAATCTGCACTGTTAGTAGACAAGTCCTATCAGCCTTGAACAGACAACGTGTTATCTCAGGGCTAGTACTAGACTGCCACTAAGACTTAGACAACGCATCGGTAGATGATAATATTATCCTGAGGTGGGTTAAAGGGGACGATAGGAGTAAAGGTAATCGCATTACAGATTCTTTAGTCAGGAAAGCGGCTGGACTGAGACTTTTAGGACCCAGTGATACCTACGGCCTGATGACTTCGACAATTGCGGAACTAGCCAAACGTTACAACTATGATAATTCCTAAAGAGATGAGATGGAATCAAAGGATGCAGTCTTGTCAGGATCCCTAGGTGACCCTGAGAAGCTGGCGCCGAAGAAATATCTGGCGATAACCAGGAAAAACCTACGTTTAACAGTAGGCTTTCTGACTAGCCACTGTCAACTAAGCAAACACCTCCATAATATAGGGCTGGAAATTGTCAGGCATGCGACTGTCCGGATTTATCGTCAATAAAAGAGTGTGTGTTCGACGAGTCATGGCCTACACCTGCCGATATTAAGAAGATGTCTCCTAGTGACCTGTCCACCTTCCTGGAGAGGACAGGTTGGACGATAACCTAGCAGGACAACTCCTTGGGAGGATGTTCAATGTGGTCACATGTTGCCTAGTTTCTGTGGGCCTACACTCACCCTCCCCACTCTACAGATAGAGATAGATAGTTGTAGATGAAGAAATCACTCACGTAAAGGATCCTTTACTTCCCCCCAAACTTTTCAGTTAGATATCATCTGACAATCGTCACATAATGACATGGAGAATCGTTTTGTAATGCCACGTTGCTATGTGTTAACAGATCTACATCTCAAAATAATTCCAAGTAGGATTCGCCGTTCAATCGGTCAGGTAGTTGAAACAGATTAATCAGCTGTATATTTAACATTCCCGACCACACACAAGTATGTAAAGACTTGCAGAGAAGTGGTTCGGCCAGAGAGAGCCCCATCGATTTTTCTGTCTCAGGTTATCATAAAGAATAGATTAACGCCAAGAAATATTTTCTTAGTAGATTATTTCCATGATACTAGTTACAAAAGGCAAATTTCCTGGCGTAATATCAAAGCGCACACAGAAGGCTCTTTACATAGTCGAGAGTTGGTGCAAGTATGAGGATATCTGAAATCAAAAAACAGAAAGCAAATAAATGTGCTCTCAGAGGACTGAAAGCACCGATGCTCAACAAAGTAGAGATTTCGTTCAACACAGAAGTCAAATACGTGTGAGTAACTTTCGACGATAGACTCACATGGGGTCTCTACACTTAAAAAATTGCCCCTGAAGCCAGGATGGCCTTTAGGGGTTGTTGTAGAGCACTTGTAGGGGGCTGCCTTAGGACTTTCAGTGAGCTAGGTTCCCACAATAGAGTTATCCCAGACTGGATAACCGGACACAAAGGTAACAAGGTCAGAGAAGGCCAATGCTTTAGCCTTTGAGTATCCAAGGCAATGACAATCCCGCAACCCTTCTGCAGCTGGCGAAGATAAAATTAAAGGCATCTATTAATTTGTGGATGCAAGCCAAATCGCTAAACTGGTGGAACAAGCTCACAGGAATGAGATAGGCGAACAAGTTCGCTCAAAGTTACGGAAGACCTCGCTACGGGCCAGCTTTCCTAACAATTTAATCTGATCTCTTGATGAATATTTTCAAGTTATTTTCTGAAATTGATATTTTCTCGAACCATTCACAATTTTTTCCATGTAGTGCTTCTCTTAAGATCATTTTCAACTGCAACTAAAGTCCTCCTGTTCGTGCAGGAGGCCGAACTTGAGCTTCTTTGCCCTAACATCCAAAATTATTACAACTGCTGACAACTAAAGTCCGATTGTTACACTTCCTTCATAATTCATTATTTTGGTTGTAATACATCCGTTTTTTTGGTACGTTCACTTTTGTGAAAGATTATTGTGGATAGTATTGAAAAAACGTTATAGATATAACTTTGATGGCGGAACAATCATATCCCGAAATGCTGGCCAAAAACAAACGTTTGTCTACAATTATACTGGTATTTTCAAAATTTGATGTTATTGTTCATCAGTACCATAATTATGAATAGTTTTCTGCATAGTCTTCCCCATTTCTGTGGATCGTTTGAAAATATCTAGAAATGCATAATTATTCTTCTAAGCTTAGCATTTTTTGCGTTTTCACCTTCCTGAGGTCGAGAAGGTTGCGTTTCGGAATGTCTCTAGATTAATACGACTATATTGTTATTGATCTTTATCTATGGGTATCATCACCGTTCACTGTCTTTAATCGATATGCAGAAACCTATTTGTCCCCAGCTCTAGAGTTGACAGAATTACTCTCTTGAAACAGTATTAGTTCTCGTGGAGTTCAACCCATTGTAAAATTATTGTGCTGTTTATCCTCATATCTCTTTAGAACAGAACAACTTCTTTACTGGCCTTTAAAAGTCTGCACCATGTGTTTTGAAAAATTTCTGAATGGTATGGTGCAACCCAGGCCTATTGTTTAAAAAAACATGTGCAATGTGACAGATGTTAAGACAATGACTTGACCAATATCATATTTCATTACTGCATTCGGATTTCAGTACTGGAATGGGAAGAAGTAGATTGTTATTCAGTAACCTGTAACTATTTGGAATATGCATCAAGATCTAGGAAGAAACAGTAGCAATTAAATCCATGCATGATGCAAGTGGAGTCTAATCCATGAAACTCTTGCATGTTTTCAAGGTTGAATAGGATATTTTGTTTGCGTGGCAGTTCGTAAATTTTAAACCATTTCGAGTTTCCTTGGTGTCAAATGTGCTTCGAGTTTTTTTGAGGTTCTTGAAAATAATTTTGTCAATGCTTACTAAAGGTAGTAGTGAATGTTCAATCTCGAATATTACGAGTCAGAAGTTCAATAATAAATTTTTTTCTTATTATATCCATCAACATGACTAGTACTTTCTGAAAATAACTAGTAATATTTTCATTTTAGAGAATTATCACAAATAAAGTTGTAATGATGAAATGTCAATACATAATGATACTATTCCATAATATGTAAATTTTATCAATACATAACATATCACTCCACAGATATTAAACAATGTTTATCATGTTGCAAGTATGTCCCTATAGAAACGTAGAAAAAATCGAACCAAAATAAAACGAAGTATAAGAGTGCCTTTCTTTCTCTACTTAAACATATGACTCTCATTCGTATAAAAGCAAGTCTCGAGACGGGGAACTGTTTAATAAAACGAAGGAGATAACAAAACATATAATTCATTTAATATAAGAGCTTATTGCCCAATTTGCCTTCCCTAAACAATCAGGCAGAAAGCTGCAGAGAAAAAGCCGAATCGAATATTCAAAACAGGGTGGTTTCGAGACATGTAGATACTTTTGTCTAGAAAAGGAAAATCAATATTTGCATTTTTCTAATTGGTAATGTATATTCAATAAAAAATGGGGATATTTGTGAGTGTCATCACGAATCATACCTTAAAATGTTTCATTTCGTTCTTTATTTTGAATAATCGTAAAATCAAGTTGAAAAAATATCAATATGAGAGAAAGAAAAAGTTTGGGTAAAGGATACTAAATAGTTATAACAAAAATCTGAAAATATTTTTTGGAATAATGAGAAGTATTATAGACAGATATTGCTACAACTAGCAGACTTCCAAAATATGCGCTTATAAGGAGCAAAGATACCAAAAGGATTATTGATATTAATAATAAATAGTTTATTCACAAATATACAATATTGAATAGGTAACATATTATGATTGTCTAGTTCGCGGTTAAACTATCTGAAAACCGAAATTACGAAGTACTTGTGAATTTTTGAGTAACTACATGTCTATCGGTTGAATCCCACTCC
>WOGR01002179.1:0-18012 GCA_015342045.1 Leptinotarsa lineolata | reverse complement strand
TTGTCTTTCCTGACATCATATATCCGGTTTGGAGACATTTATCTTTTTGGAGAAAACCGATGCCTGGGTTTTCGTGGCATTGAATTGCAACTGGTTACGTTCACATCAATTTGAAATCATATCAGGTTGCATATCCTGATCAAGATATGCAACCTCCTGCTAGTGAATATGTGCATCCTCAGCCGATGTCCTGGAATACAAATGAAATGACGAGATAAGTGTGCTGTCGCCAGCAAAGCAATATATTGGATATATAGGAGATATCAACTATGTTCTTCCTTCCAAATAAGTTCAACATGATTGAAAAACATACTTTCCAAGCCAAAAATAACTTTCTTCTTGTTTTTCCTTTTATTCAGCTTTATGTAGCAGTTATATACAATGTAACTGTATTGACGTATACATAAATATATTAGAAGTCTATATATGATTTACTCTTAGACTGTATATACACTTTTTATACAAATTATTATTTTCATGTGATGAGGTTTCTACCTGTTTGGAAATGAATAAATATTCAGACCGCTATATTACTGTGTTTGCCTTCTTTCGTGACTATATTATGCTTCCCACGTATACGATAATACGCCAAAATCAAACTGAAATGACTAAAAAATCCTAGAGGTCAAAGATACGGGCTGAATCTGAAATAAGTTCCATTGCAAGCCTAAAACTTTAACTTTGCGAAAATCACGCAAAAGGAAACATTCAAATTCATATCGCATGAGATACAATCCACGTTCATCGATACTCAACATATTTCTGTTCCTCCTGACCGAATACTCGTGATTTGAGTTTCAGCGCTGTTTGTGCGAATACGAATGGAATTGTTGTTTTCAAATAACACAAAAAGGTATGTTTTCGTGATTTCATCACTCCCTATCTTACTCATATTGGTTTGAAAATCACAGATGGATTGATTGAGTGTCTCTATAGCTGGTTTGATTGGATTCCTTTTCATTTATCAGGTAATGCAGTCTAATATTTCCATTTATCATGACAAATCTCATTCAGATACACGTTATACCCTAGAATTAATGACTCGTTCAATAAATTCGTTGATACTCGATATATTGAAAACTTCTTCTTGTGAGCTGTTTTTCTCTCTCAAATACTATCCATTCCGAATATTAGACTCAAGATTCTACGCCAACAAAACCTCACGCTATAATTCATATACTCTTTCACCTTATATGAAAGCACTTTTTTCTCAAATCCGTTTTATTCAAATATATACAATTAAATGCTCCCGGGGGAGGCTCCACGCCTTGCTTTGTGCGTATTTACATGGCTTCAATTATATTTTTTGCCTTCCATTGTAACTCGTTTCCGGAGAACTATTCCGAATGGGATGAATGCTGAATTTGAATGCCGAGTTGAACGTAGTCAGGTGGTTTGTTTCGAAGTGCGTTCAGTCTTTCACGATATGAGCTTTCTGGTATACGGTAACACTAATGAAGTCTGGAACATATTAGATTTTCTGGTTCGACTTTGGCACTGGTTTTTGCTTTGAATTAGATCATATTGATGGTCCAAAAGCCATGTGAAGACCATTGTAAACATTTAACACTCATCAGTAACTGTAATTATGAGGAATGATAGTTATATAGATTATAATTATCGTCAAAAATGATCAAATGTTGAATGAAATAATATAATATAACGTTTATAATGAATACAATCAATGAGGAGAGCATGAGTGCTTCAAAAACTGATTTGGAAAACATAATTCGAGCAATTCGAAGTAGGAAGATTTTTCAGAAATATATTGCAGAATAATTTCGACCACCGACCACCTATGGACAGTGCCAGGTGTCTATTCGGACTACGTGGCCACCCGTGGATATTCTGAGTTCGGTCATTCAACGCTTTCACATATCCGCGGACATTTTCTATATGGTTCCTCCATTTAGATGTTAAGAAAATCAAAAATAGATGCAAACCTTGCAATTTCAATTTTTTCCGTATTGTCTCCATTGCAAAATTCGTTGAAGAAATACAGCTCCTAATACTACTACCTATTTATCGTTGAGACTACGTCCAGCCATTTCTCAGTTCATATCTATAATTGAACAGGAAAATACCCACCCAAAAAGTGGTATGGCGGGTTTCAATATAGAAGAACTAGATTAACAAAAAACTGTGCCCACCAGTGATCATTCAGTTCTCATCAGTAAAATTACACTTCAAGACCACATTTCCACGGGTGATCATTCAGTCTCTGGCAGCAAAATTACCCTATAGGACTGCATGTCTTTCGATGGTTACAAGAAAAAATATCTTGGGAAAGAAAGTTTTTGGCTTTCTACTACTCCATCTTGATACAAATCTGAAATAAACGTTTGAAATACAAACTGAATAGAAAAAAGTGTTTTTTGTATAATTCAGTGTTCATATAAAAGTATTTCGAAAGAATTTTTTCTTTCGTGTTATTCAATGTTTCAGAAGGCCTTTTTTATTTCATTTCGTATCTGGAAGTTACTTCTTAGAATGATCTACACATCTATGTTTAGAGTTACTTCTTTCAAAAATGATTGCTTCCTCCTTTTCTTTGGAAGATTCCCACATTTTTTGTATCGTTTGTAATACTCTCAACATTGATGCTGATTTTGAGGTCCTTCAGGACATTGTAGGTTCTCATGTCTAACTCATAGGCTTCCCGCTAAGGCTTCCAAGGATTTCCGACAGGATTCACTTTTTCTCTCACCTGCAGAGGAGCAGGCATTCCCACCGTTCACGGAACCTGTCCTAACTGTTGCCTCTTCATCTTCATGACCCAGAATCTTGATTTCTTCAGTAGTTCGTGACTATTGACGGATCTACCCCATCCCAAATGTTTCCAATGGCCCCTAAGCTTCTAATATATATTTTTTTGCCTCTTCATTCTGTTTGTCCATTTCAAAAGCTTAGGCTTACCTTCCTGGGGTGAACTATCCTTGAAAGTCAAGGTACCGCCTTGCACTTCTGAAGAGACCTATAGGGGATCAAAAGTGTCCATTATCTGATGTTAATGGAATAAAATGGAATATAAGGTGGTGAGTCAGTATTGATAATAATTATTTTAGGATTTCGGAAATTTTGGTTTCTAATGTGAACTAACAATAGTATATCTGAATTTTCCATAACTTCGACTTCAAATATTTTTTCAAATCATTATCATGATCTCATAATAGATGTGCTTTCGATGCAATACGTATGACTCAATATTTGAAGCATGGAAATACGAGGTTGCCTTTTATATTTGGGGATTAGAGAAAAAAACCAAATATTAATCATCCGAAATCACTTCACTGTTTTTCAAAATATTCCTCATAAAGATCTATACACTTTTGCATGCGTTTGAACTAATTGTGGAAGCACTTTCACCACTCTGATTGAAGAAACTCCAGAACATGCATTCTGAATGCAGCAACCGCTTCTTCAGGTGTCGAAAAACGTTGATCTCTCAGTTTGGGAATAAAAAGAAGTCATTAGGTGCCAAGTTAGGACTATACGGCGGATGACTCATCAAATTGACGTTTTAGATGCTCAAAATGCAGTTGTTTGGGCCGATGTGTGAGAGCTCGCAAAGTCGTGGTGAAGGGTGGTTGGTTTTCCATATTTCTTGGAAGACAACTGGCGAAAAAATGGTTGTGTACCACTCAAAATTGACTGTTCTGCGTTGTTCTAGTGGTACGGTTGCGACATGTCCAGTTTTTCCAAAAAAACAGGCGCCCATTTGCTTAGAAGTGCTTCGTGCGCGAAAAACTTTTGTTGGATCTGGCTCAGCTTGAAACACCCATACTATCGACTGCTGTTTACTTTCGGGTTCATACACGTAAATCCACAATTCATCACCTGTCACGAAGTCATAAATGTGTAACTTCCAGCCCATTATCGCAAGTTTCCCTCAACATATGTTCAGAAACTCTATCTGATTTTTTAATTTTTTTTTCTATTTCTCAGTGTCCCTTTTTCAGTGAAAATATTTTCTTTATTTTTTGACGATATCAACAAGCAAGCCTCTAACCATATCTTCTAAATTTTGTAGGCCTCCGAATCAAAACATTACCTATAATATTAACATGTTTTTTCCTGGAAAAAATGTTCAATTAGAAAAATTATCATCAGACAAGCAAGCAAACCTTCTGGTTCACTTTTGTTTCCAAAAGTTGTTTTCTCCATTCCCAATGAATTTGTGCCGTTCGTAATAGGATCCACTACATTTCGTTCATTATCAGGTATAATGATCCTGCTGAGCGAAAATTCTCATGTAACAATATTGGGTTTCCTAAAACAAAAAGATATTTCTATATACTTGTCTGTTTTTTTGATATGGTTCATAATGTGGATCCGTCGAAACATCGTCATTCTCTTTGGTTTCCCTTTCACGTTCTCGATTATCAGTGACGTTGAATCTGGCAGGTCATTGCTTATTCAAAGCCAAAAGTAACATTTTTTTGGATCGATCAGACATTTTTTTTTTGGAAACATCCGAAATAACTTTCAAAAGTGGTTCTCAATAATGAAATATTGTTTTGAAATTCTTTCGAAATTGTTCGTTCCATTAACCAGCTGACGAACGTCAACCCTCAGAAGTAAAAACTTGTGCGAGCAATGGATTAACGAGGCCTTACCTTTTAACGTGCTATTACTCAGCACGGAGGCCCGGCGGGGAGTCGAACCCCGGTCTTCCTCTTGGAAGGCGTATGTGCTAACCTCTACACCGTAGAGACTTACTTTTTATGAATCAGGAACAGTAACATGTCTTGATAATGTCATCTCAGATTATGACAAAACGTCGACATATTTCACCATCCATGAAAACCTTCACTGACATGAATACATCCAGTTTTATTCCCGAAAGGAGTGTTGTTTTTTCAATTGATAAGCTTAACATAATTGAAGCACATTACTTAGTGCAACAGTTCTTGTACCAACGTTTAGATAACTCTTGTGATCTTCATATCCACAAAAATTAAAATAAAACTGTTCCACTTCAGTACAAATACAACGTATCCATAATCAGCTTATAATCGTAATCATCTCATAATATAAATCTACATGAACGTATGTATACTTCAATGGAAGTCGCAAGTGCAGAAAATCACTTTCCAGCAATTTTCAAATTACCCTGAAAGTAAGTATTGCAAAATGAATAAGAGATTGCAACGGAAGAATGAGTGAAAAAAGACAGTTTATCCTGATTCACTTACATATATAGCCCTTACCCTTGATCATGTTCAAATTGTAATGACGAACATGATTATTCTGTCAGAAGTTCATAGATAAAAATACATTGTTTCTGTTCCGATTTTGACAAACCAAATTTCATTACCACAAACTGGAACTCTTTCTTGTAGAACATCACACGAACATGATGTTTGACGACACATTTTATTACGAAACAGGATTCATAAAGTGTTATCTGTATTCATGAAGTTAATTAAAACGTCAACTTCTGTTATGGAAACTGGGCGGGCGAGAAAGCATTTAATATTTTCTCTGCGGGCATTCGTTTTTGTTTTCCAACTGAAGGCAGACTTTAATAGAGATGTAAATTCACAAAATAATTTATATCTTTTTACGGTTACACAGTTGATTATAGAAGTTACCGAAGGGTGATAGAATTTGTTTAAAAGTTTAATAAATCAGTTTTAATCGGTCCCTTATTTTGAGAATTTTTTCAAAATGGCATCTAAAAATTCTGAAAATGATTTGAAAAGTGTATTGATCATCTTTCAGTCATTGTATGAGTATATGCGAAAGCATTTATTACCATTTTCTTTTTGTCTGCATGTCTATAGAAATGGCCGTGGCCAGCCTGAAGTTTATGTTACTGGAAAGGTATTATAGTTTTACACTCTTTTGATCAACAACAAAATAGGACGCCTAGAATTTTATATTTTTATACAATTGAAAGAGAATCTTCATTCATATGCTCATAACTTGCTCAAGCGTTATTTCGTACTGAATCACGTGTCGCTATTTTCTAAAACAATTATACTGAAAATCTCGCAGTATTTAGTATCAGTATTGTTAATATCGATTTCCACCAAATAACGAAAAATTGTATTTATCTTCTATCTTGTATATATTGAATAATGATATTCAACAACTTTAAATTATGATTCTTGTTCATTTATTGTCATTCTTTACACTATTATGGTAAAAGGTAACTATACATTATAACAACTGCATTATTGCAATTATCAATGACATCTCACATTTTAACAAAATAATAGTAAGTCTTATATTTGTGATCAGAAACAATAAATAACCACTAACTACTGCATAAGGACTATAAATTTAACCTTATAAATTTAACCTAAGTGAAGTCTTAGAAATTTAACCACATCTTATTTGATAATTACCAGAAGTTGATGATTCTGGATTTTCAGCAGAACTTTTAGTTTCGACAAACTGATGAAATGCTGGTTGATTACTATGGGATGATTTTAAATCTTGATAACTTCTTTTTTTCACCCTTCCATTATCACTTTCTATCAAGACAGATCTATGAGAAAATAATTTTCAATAACCTTAGCTAGTTCCCATCTACCTAACAACTATCATTAAATGAATTCTAAATGTACTTTTAAAGGATTTTAGATAGGTTAATGTAGCTGACATTCGACTTTGGTCCTTTTATATGTTAGTAACAAGCTTGAAAGAATTTTTCTCATTTCTTTGAATTACTTTCGTTGTTCAATTTCTTTTTGCCTCATTCAAGTTCACTACTTGATATTCGATCGAAAATTATAAATTTTGCATAATTTGTCATGAAAAAAAAATGAAACAAGTATTGGAATTCACACTTACTCCGTATTATTTGACAAGATTTCGGTTTGGCAATATTCAATAATTTTCATCTACTTTGAGATGAAAACTCAATAAATCACAATTCAACGTCTCATATTATTATACTTTTCACAACTGCACAATTTAAAATTGTTTTTACCACCAATAAGCTGATCTCGCACAAAATATCCTCTGCAGAAGACCTTAAGAACCTTTTGCAAACTGAAAATAATATCTAGATGCCTGTCCAGGCACCAGTCACCCATACAGACGTTATTCTGAACCAATCAATCCCTTTATTTAAACAGAAAGAGCTCGCATTACACATACATCGCCTACACAGGATTTTACATTACATACAGAAGATGGCTCTTCTATATTCCCTATTATGAATATTCATTTGGAGACCAGCAGCCGTGCATTCGCGTGTCATCTAAGTGCCAATTTGCATGCACTCGCAGCGTTGCAGATTCGAAACATTGTGACGGTGGACTTGATGATTAACGATGTGAGACAGTTATCGATGATAAAAGAGCTGACAGAAAAGAAAAATAAACCTGTTTATCACCTCGACGCAACAAAAGCTCCGACGCGAGTTATTGCAAACAAGCTTATTTTAATTGCGTCTACTTCAAAGTGCAGTCGAACCAGTCGAAGTAACAATGGTCTGTAATTTAAGCTCTACCGCTATTCTGTTTCGTTGTTAATGGCACTGCAACTAACAGTATTAACACACAAAACCTATATTTACTGTTTCAACGGTGGAGAACATGCTTTCCGTTCGAGTCGAACATGATCCTTCCATTTGCCATTATTAGTTACTGTACTGGCATTCGCTTGGTGTGGAACTATTGAATATTTCGTGTTGATTAGAATGAATGTTCGAAGTACTTTTTTTTGTTTTCATGAAGTACTATTTCTTTTAATTTATTTCGTCGAATAGCATTATACGAATCTGACATGTTACTCATTTCAATTCATTGTAAAGCTGAACATAACAATATCACTGATCTAATGCAGTACGTACAAATTATGCACTATCCTAGTCTTTCTCAAAGTGGGCGACAAAACCCCCTTGTGGGCGCTGGAGGCCTATAGGGGGGCAGTAAAGGGCACAGAGAATATTGGGGGGCGTTGAAGTTGTTTAGGAGGGCGAAGGCTAATTTAAAAATGGTTTTTTTGTTTTTAACACATACTTTACCGCTCCTTAAGTTTAACACGCGTTTCCTCGTGTAATGCCATCTAGGGGACTAGACAGTAACTATTTCCTGTCCGATAGTTGTCAAACTGTAAAATAAATGGCGGTAAGCTTCAATGCGAAGCGAGAAGTTTCTAGTCTCCATTCTCGAAAGTACTAGGCTCGCTCGCTGCCTCATATAAAAGCGCGCGCACCATCCAGTCAGTAATGTCATTCAACGATATTATGAAAACAAGTGAATTCAGTTAGCGACTAGCTAGGTAAAGTGCTGTACGTGCAGTGGTGAATACTGTGAGTGGTGTCATTAGTAAGTTTTTAATACTCGATTCTTTACTTCGGCATTTTTGAAGACAAAATTATGTCGGAAGCAAAAAAGAAGAATCAGCAGTATAGCGCGGAATATATAAAATATGGATTTATCGAAAATCCCACAAATCCATCATCGCCTGTGTGCCTTCTTTGTCAAAAAACATTTTCGAATAAAGCGATGGAACCCTCAAGGCTACAAGATCATTTGAATAGAATGCATTCAGATAAAAAAGTACATTTATAGTCAATTTCTGTTCATTTGAGTTGTTTCCCTTTATCAAAATAAATATTTTTTTGAAACTTATATCTCCAAAGTGACATATAACACCTCCAATAGTTTTTGTATCAACTTATATCGGTTCCTTTTTCTTACCTCTTCTTTACTATAGCTACAAGAACTGTATGCTGCCCACCTTTGGTATTCCTTATAGACCTGAAACAATAGAAATTATGGATTAAAATTTCATAAATGAAAACAATGACAATCATAAAACTTTATTATCATAATAAACGTTATTAAATGAGAATTCTTATAGATAAGTAATATGGAATAAGTACATAAATATTCTCATTACATATCCTAATTACAGGAAATATTTGTCTGTATTTGTTAATTAGTTAATACATATTTTAATTAGTGCTGTTTTTAATGTTATTCAGAACAGAAACTGCATTACAATTCATTATCATTCATGTGGCAGTATATTATAACGGATTTCCAAAGTTAAGAAAATCGTCGAGTATATTATGTGGGGGAAATGGTAGTTCAAGAATGGCATTGTTAATATTTGGAAAATGGGGAGAAAATGAAGAGCAACTAGCCAGAAATAACAATTATTCATCTGAGAAAAAACGCCCTAAAGAGGAAACATTTAGTTATATTTTCCAAACACCCATACCCCAAGTGTTTTCCCACTTCTCACATCGGGGATAAAAACAAAATTCAACCTAAAAATCATCATCAGTATTCGTTACGTCGAAACAACATTAAATTTCCTCTGCAATTATGCGTTACCGCACCGGAGAGGAAAATCGAAAGTGATACGATTCCTTTTGGGGGCATATTCGAAACTCTGACTCCAGAAAGATCCACACGCGGACGGGGAGGACAAAAGGGCTTCGTCGAAAAGTAAATATCTCCGCGTACTGCCCTTTGAAGTTTGGGTCGTATCGCTCCGGGCACTTGCCGAAACGACTTTTCATTTCATCTCAATAGATGATGATATAATGGTACATTGTTGGGAAAGTTTTCTGTAGAAAGAACGTTTTAAATGTTTGGTTAAAATATCGTAATTTTTGTCGCAGATATGCCTCTGGCACTGTTGGTATAATGCCATTTTGCAGGAGTTTTTGTTTTTATCAAACGTAATTCACTTTGATCCAGTATTATGCCAAGAAGTAGTAAAATATATTTCATTTTTAATGACTGTTTTTCAGGGCTAATTCTTTTCTCAACACTTATTCACAATACTTCAGGATATTTTTTTCGAGTTTCTTCCAACTAACTAAAGGCAGGAATATATCCACTGAAACTTAAAAAACTACATCAACTTCAAAGTATACTTTCATTCGAAGCGATATATACAGATATAAACCTATGTCTGATGACTCAGTCGAAGAGAGATACAGATGCGTTAAAAAAATAATTACACACTGTAGGATCTGACAAATTCCAGCCGAAAAACAACTATTTTCTGCTTCTCGTTCCTTGCTGAAATCAATCTAAAGGGTCATCTACAGACCAACGCTCGTCAGTGCAGGAAATATCCACACCAAAAACATTATGTTTGGCTCCTCTACATATACAACACTTTCGTCAGAAAGAAGACAATTGTTAACTAGTGACAGCTTCATCAAAGACCCAAGAGAAAAAAAGCAACCAATACGAGTTGGGTAAGATCAAGTTAGGTCAGAAGTGAGTGGGTCTATTTGACCCTCCATCGCAACCCACAAAGGTTTGTTGTGGCTCAAACCTATTCAAACTCGACCAAATAAACCCAGCTTCTTGACGCTATTAGTCTGTGAACAACGTCCATCGCACTTTGGAGGATATTACAAGCTACCCTTCCCGACGTGGAACTTGCCAAAATGACAAGGTCATCTGCATAAGCTTGCAGATCTACTTCTCTTCCAACGAGGGCATCAAGCAGACTATCCAACAGGAGTGACCACAGAAGGGGAGATAGTACCCCACCTTGAGGGCAGCCCCTGGTGACCCTGAACCTAATGGCCTCATCTTGAAGAGTCGTAGTTGCGGTTCTATTTACCAGCATGGCAAAGATCTATCCAGTTATGGTCGATTCTATGCCTTTTCCAGCCAGGGCTGAACCTATAGATTAAGGTAGTGCATTGTCAAATGCTCCTTCTATATCGAGAAATACAGCAACCGCAATCTCCTTATTGTCAAGGGATTGGGTAATTTTCTCTACAAGGTTGTTTGATGCTGAATCTGTCGATTTGCCGGTTTGATATGCATACTGGTGGGTATTCAACATCTCCAACTCTAAATGAATATCTCTCAATGTTTTTACACTGTAGGATAATCTCTCAATGTTTTTACACTGTAGGATACGGTAAATATCTATTAGAAAACATCTAATTTCCCGAGCCAATACCACAAAGGGCACTGAGTTTAGTAGATTCTACAGTATATGAATGAATTATTCACTTACTAAGTTATAAAGAGTTTAGGCTCACTTAATTTTTGATATCTTGGACTCACTAGGCTAAACTACTGCATATTCTACTCCATATCTTGATCAGACCTAACACGAGAGAATAGTGCAACAAAAACTATCATTGGCTACTTATTAGATATGACTCCTGTACCTACAACTACTTTAGGAGAGATTAATGATCATTCAGCTAACACGTTAGTCACCAGAAAGTACAAAACTCAATCTCGATTTGATTGGGAATATTCACTTATTACATACCTATCATCTGTTCCATTGCAATAATCTATCAGGAGTTAGACAGAACAATCAAAACTGAATTATCAGATTTGACATTGCCACAGGGAATACTAACCAATCGATATAGTAAACAAGAATTGATGGATTATACGAACTGAAATTGGACGGAAAGCAAAGACTGAAATTTTGTTACTTTGATTCAAACAAGAATTGGCCATAAACGTCCAGATGGAAGAGCATACTGGAATAATCATCGTATGTCACATCAAGGTTTCATTGGAAGCTCAAGTTGGAAGAGTGCAGTTATCAAAAAATGACTTGAAATGATTCAGCTGGTTTTTGAATTTTATGAGGTTGGTCACCTGAAAGTCTACAAATTTCACTTGAACTATTTTCATTCAGAAATTACTATTCAAGTTATGTCTAAAGGGGTTTATCGAAAAGACTATAAGGTCTGGTTTAGTCTCTATCAATTTGAATTTCTAGAATACCAGATAGGCTGAAACAGGATAAGTATATTTTCTGTCAAAGGCAATACATCGATATACTTGCAAAACATGCGTTATCACTAACATGAAAGATTTCACCTGCATTCCAGATTTCATTCACATAAAATAAAAGAGACAGGTGACACAGTAGATGCGAATAAAAAAAGTGTTAGTGGTTATACAGAAGTTGACGAAAAAACTGAAGAATATATATCAAAAGAAATTCTAGACAAACAAGAAGCCATCATTTCTGTTATTAATATTCAAGAAGAGTTAGCCTACTTATGCCTGTACATAAACTATACTGACGCAAATAAACTGAGAGAGATTTACCCACGAATAGATATCCACAATTACAAGAGAGTTCGGCGGAAAGACCAAGTCATTCTCACCATCGGTCACGCCAGATTTTCTCATCAGCACCTCATAAAAAAGGAATATCCTAGACGACTATGATTCTGCGATGAAATCATCAATTAAACACGTCATTATTGACTGCCCCGGATATCAACTGAAGAGGAGTATTTCAAATCTCAATAGTGATCTCACTAGTGTCTTAAATGTGATGAACATTCATTCTATATTTTTTTAGAGAACAATTATCACTAGTTTACAGCCCTAAATACGAAAATGATAGTAAAAATTTCCTAACACGTAAGATTTTTGAGTTGTGATGTTTTTTACAATGAACGACATTCCAAATTTGTTTTCGTCTAAAATAAGTTTAAAAGCCGTTCTGCTCCATGATGGTAACAAAAAACCCTCTATTCCTTTTGCATATGCAGTTGCCATGGAGGAAACACACGAAAGTATAAGTGGTAAATATGTGGTGACCTAAAAGTCATAGGACTATTACTAGATCTTCAGGGCGGATTTACGAAGTTTTGCTGTTTTCTTTGCCTTTGAAACAGTAGGGCAAAACAGAGCCATTATCAAGTAAAAGAATGGCCTCCGAGAGATAAATATATTCCAGTTCAAGCTAACGTTAAGAATATACCTCTTGTTGATCCCAAAAATGTTTTGTTACCTCCATTACACATTGAACTGGGGTTAATAAAAACTTTTGTAAAAGCATTAGACAAGGAAGGTGATGCATTTAAATATCTTGAACACGTTTTTCCAAACTCAAGTGATGCAAAGCTCAACCAAGGTATATTTGTTGGACCACAAATTAGAAAAATACTAAGTGATCAACAGTTTGATCAAAAATTAAGTAATGTTGACTTAGCTGCGTGGAGTCCTTTCAAAAGAATTGTTTCCGAGGTTTTTACGGAACAAAAAAGTAGAAAGTTACGAAAAACTTGTAGGAGAACTAGTTGAAAACTACTGTGGAATGGAATGTCGCATGTCTCTCAAAATTCATTTCTTGCACTCCCATTTGAATTTTTTCCCAGAAAATTTGTGTGCTGTCGGTGACGAATAAGAGGAAATGTTCCACCAAGACATACTGACAATGGAGCAACGTTACCAAGGCAGATGGGATGCAGCAATGATGGGTGATTATTGTTGTTTCCTTATTTTGTACCGTCGTAATAACAAATTGTAATTGATAAGATTATTATGAATTGGAAAAACAAACTATATGAATTACATAAACGTATAAAATTTCCGCCACTCATCTGTAGCCTTCGGCTACAAAAACCGCCAGAGATATATTAAATATCCCGGGTAGTAAACCGATGCTTTAATGAAAACATAATCCAGCAGAACAAAGCCCGGTGTATCTTGTATACTTCGTACTTTATTAATAAACCGCCATTGAAAATCCATGAGCATAATAGTCGACATTCAATTTACGTTCTCTTCATCCGGTGAACAATTCCCGCCTCCAGAATATCCTCTTATTGAACATACCATAGAGATATTTTCATCATCTCATTATGAACTTGTTTTAATCTACTCACTTTACAAGGTAATCCAACAGCCATTTACGGTTGACGTCGTGAGATTTCTCAGTAGTAATTTTTGAGAATGTCTCTCAATATATACTGAAAATTTATTCAAACAGGACCAGGGCTTTTGTGTGATCCATTTTTAAGGTAATGCAGTTGGCAGAATAGATTTCAAAAAGGATTATCTTTCCTCATCTTAATGGAATGTAAAACTGGAACAAAACACCAGATCTGCGATACTCCTCTCGATGCGCATTTCACTGAGTTACCATCTTTAGGAGATAAAAACAACAAACTAATTGATTAATTAACTTGTCAATATTCATAAGATGAAATTGGTCGATACTTCAAGTGATATTTCATATTGAAAACGCCTGGCATCAATAGGTCTTTCGAAGGAATAAAAAAATTCGATGATATCTTACACTCACTTTGTTTGATCTGAATTTAAAGGGATCGCTAAATGAAAGACACTTAATTTAGTCAAAAAAAATGTTAGATCACTTATAGAGCGAATCTTTTATCTACTATGATTGAAGTTCAATGAGAACTATTTGTAATTGAAATTAGGATCTGAATATGTGAATGAATTTATTATCTATTATAGTTGAGTAAAGTGATACTGAAGTTCAAACAGCGTTGTTTTCAAATTGTACTTTTCAATAAGGAAATAAAGACATCAACTTGTATCAAAATTACATTTTTTATGCAAATCAAAAGTATATTAAAAAACTGGTTTCCCGAAATTTATTACAACTTTTTTATTCCCCAGATAAACTAGGACTATTGCGACTTCAAAAATATTGGCTTCCATCTTTTAACTAACTTCTCCTTCTCACATTTTTTGTAAAAAGATGGGACAATATAGTCAAAAAGCTGTTTCCAAAAACTAATCTCTCAATAAATATCTTTTGTTTCAATCTAAAGGAATTTCTGTATGCAGTTCATAGGAACATCCAGTAGGAAAATTCCAAGGAAAGACGATAGCGTTATTATGAAACATGAGAACTAGAAGTTTCTAAGTTTTTTTACCACTTGTATTTGTAACTAACGTTACTGCAGTTTAGTCCTATAAGGACATTTTCAAAGGATTACATTATACATGATGAAGAGCGACACAGTGAGTTCTTATGTTTTTGGTTTCATTCGAGAATAAGGATATTTCGCCTTTGTTTGTATTTTTTGCATTTCGTGTCAACATGGCCACAATCAACTTTTATTAAAAATACGGACTTGTCTTTTTTATTACACATATTGATAAAGCGATAAATTCACAATACTAGGGTATATCACATTTGATATTTTTATAGCGTCTCACTTGAAATTGTCACCATCAGCAGTGACAACAATCAAAGAGAATATCATGAACTTTTGAGAAAGATGAAACCAATACGCAAAATCAAAGCTACATGGCAATTTACATTAAATGCTCGAATTGATGACCTCTTTGTTGAATGCACATGAGTTGTGGGTCCAGACAATTTCTTTGGCAATTTTATAACATAATAGGTGTAATACTAATACATGCGTCTCTTATTTTTTGCTTGAGATGGTCGATATCTATACTTGGTTTCGAAAAAACTTTATCCTTTATATATCCCCAGACAAAAAATCTAAAGGAGTAAGATCTGGAGATCGAGCTGGCCAGTTGAATAGTCCATTGTTTCCAACCCGTTTTTTTGAAAATGAAGATACATTTCACTATTCAAAATATCATCGTAAAAGATAGGGCCAAGGATGTTTGTTCCCACAATTCCCAACCAAACATTTATTCTGAATCTTTCTTGGAAATTGGTTTTCCTATGTGAATGTTCATTTCTATTATTTCACCTGAAATTCACGAAACGTTTTATCGAATATTTATCATTACATCGACATAGTACACTTCGAATTCAATAACATTTTCTTCTTTCATTTTTTTATATCCTCCGAAATAACAATCCCATTCGAAAAAACAACAAACAGCATCTTTGGTTTTTCCCGTACAACTCGAGAAGGGCGAGAGTCCCCGTAAATTTTCTTCGACCATTGTATTGATCCCCATGACAGTCCTTTTTTCGTATTTAATCTTCTTCGTATCTGTTACGGTTTAGAATATAGCAATGTTACCACATGTATATTTTATCATCGTTTTTCCTCATCTGTTTAGTACAATTTCCGTAAGCCACTGCAAAAAAGAGATTACGGCTAAACGTCAGTCATTTCTGAGAATTTAGTGCCAACTATTTTGGAAATGTAATACATCTGCATATTCCGGCTAATCAACTGAACTACTTCCATACAAATTTCTACACACACACGCACTCGTTGGCGACGCATTCAACAAGTAAACTTCCAAACCCAGCCAAGACAAACAACGCCAATATTGTCAGACTAAAACTAAGCTCATTAGTTACGCCGGAGATGACCAGTGTCGGTGCAGCAACTGGGAAATAACAATCTGGAATTTCCCTGGAGAGTCCGCAGTCGACGAGCTACATAAACTATTGTCCGAACTCACATTCCTCGCGCGTCACAACTTTCGCGATGATGGACGATCGGCGCTGTGAAAATGACGCTCGTCCTCAGGTTTATGATTTGTTTTGGGGACGCAAAAAATCAGTTATCAAGAAAAACGTACTAGGAAGTGACACCGCTGCATCTTCAAGAATTTTTGATCCCGACAAAGAATCTGGCCAAATACACGGAGGAAACCACATCGTTCCTTCTGGAATGAAGCTGGTTCCAGCCGCAAATTCACCTGGACCAGTCAGTTGTGATAAATATTGAAACCAGGAGGAGAAGACAAAGCTGAAAAAACTTCGCTTGATTATATCCGAACCATTTTTAAAGGATGCTAATATTTTGAAAATTATCCCGGGGCGAATGAAACCAAAAATGAAAATTACTAAGCTTGGTAGATTTTTTATGCATATTTACTCACGCACTTTTGGCCGCTCTCGTGTTGTTTTTAATATGTTGTTTTAAAGGTTTTAGCCATTTTCATGAGTCTCAGTAAATACTCATTTAATTCAATCGCCATTTGAATCAGTACACTTTTGTCAACGATTAATTCCATCAGCATAAAAATTACAGTTATGTTCTGATGCTGTAGTTGCTCCAAGTGCAACATCAGAACCTGATTCGGATCCGGAAACACTAACCGTAGCCGCCTCACGGCCAGGCCACCAAACGCGGACTGCGATTCCAAGAATTACATTTACCAGATACACTGTGAGTGCAACAAATCCTACGTCGATGAAACTAAGAGACCATTGAAAGTCCGCTTTGCCGAGTACAAGAGAAACACACAGCGAGAAGAAACCGGCAAATCGGAAATAGCAGAGCATGTTTGGACTCAATAAGTGGTCCCAAGCTGAGATCATCAACAGGAAGGAATACTGGCTCAAGAGGAAGTTCAAAGAAGCTGCATGTTGTCCAACGACGCATTCAGCCAAGGTTGCGTAGAGATACGCAACATATGAAAACCTGTTGTCAATCGGGAATACGGTCAACTCCTGCTGAGCTGGTGAAGCTGAAAGAGGGAAGAGGGAATAGGTGAGAGCGCCCATTTTGACATGTAGCAAACGTACTCCTTCAAGAACCATGTTGGACAGTTCAGGATGGTTAGCAATTGAAGATTATTTGTTATACCAGACACTTATTTTCATTTTTACAATCAAAACAGGACGGGAACCTAAATACTCAATTGATGAAATGACATTTTGAAATATTCGTTCTAGAGACAAATGTGGAAGCAATAAATCAGAAAAAAAATTTGTTAATTCTTGAATCAAAATCTGATGACTGGACAATGAGAAGAAAAAAATTTCTATAGTAAATGTTCAAAAACGTTTCCACCAACTCACATACAATGGTACAAACGAGCTTCCATTTCTGACCTCGGTAGTGTAGAGGTTAGCACATCAGCCTCTCAAGCGGAAGACCGGGGTTCGATTCCCCGTCGGGCCACCGTGCTGGGTAATCGCACGTTAAAAGGTAAGGCCTCGTTGATCCATTGCTCGCACAAGTCTCGACTTCTGAGGGTTGACATTCGTCAGCTGGTTAACGGAACAAACAACAACAAAAACAATATGGTTGAGAATTTCGGGAGTTATTCCTCTGCAATACCTCAAAATATTCTCTCTCAAATCTTCTAATGTTGTTGATTCTATCTCATAAACTTTAAGCTTCAAATGACCCTATAGAAAGAAATCTACTGGAGTGAGATCCGGAGACCGTGGTGGCCATTCTGTAGGACCTTTTCTGCCAATCCAGCGACCAGGAAACTGATCCAGCTTCCGACCATACCATATGTTTTATACTTTGTTGAAATTTGCTCATCATGGTGCATCTGATAATGCGAAATAATATAGGGCGATAGGGGAAGTAACATCAAATCTGAATATGTAAAAATGTGCCGCCCTGTATACTATTGGTGACGGAGTTTT
>WOGR01002178.1:0-18014 GCA_015342045.1 Leptinotarsa lineolata | reverse complement strand
ATGACGGATAGAACCACAGAACAGCAAAATTAATGAGAATTCCGCTCTTTTAAAGTAACATTTTTCAATAAGGTTTTCCGGAGATTACATAAGTCAGTCTCACTTTTTAGAATTTCCAGCGGTTGAAGTTGTTTACTTTTGAATGCTCTGAGTCTATATAGACGCCAAAAAAGAAATTAAAGCGATTCAAAAAGGTTTTAAGACTGTATTCCATGTTTTTTCGTCCTATAATCGATCACTGTCTCTACAGATTAATCCAAATAATACCATTGATGTCGAAAATTACCAAGAATAATTTTTGTGATCAGAGAAATTATTTCTTTTTTAGAAAAAAGATTTCATGTTTAACAGAACAATAATTATTTTGTTGAAATGTAAAAAATGTACTTTATTTTTTGATTTTCTTGCTATGGATGGATTGTATTTGATTATGAGTATAAAAACAAAAAATAAGTAAAATTATTTCATTGAAACTGGCGAAAATAGAGCCGCAGTGATCGAAAATGATCGTTTTCTTGATAAAACTAAATATCATACAAGTTCAATATTCATCTCGCATGTTTTCCAATTGTATCTGGAGTAGGTAGTATCTTTGTTGTTGGAATGATCTATTTCTAACAGCCGTTTGTTCACACTCTTATAATTGCAGGTTAGGTATCAATCAGCTAGAAAATAAATTAGGAATAACAACAAAAAAGTAGGTTCAGTTTGAGTGGTTCAGCCTAACATTTTTTACAATGCTGGGAGTCAAGGATACTTTGTTTCCCAATAAAAATAATGATCCATCATTTTAGAACTTACAATTGACATTACAAGACTGATGCATGATCTATCTTGAGCTCTAGCTGTAACGTATTTATGTTTTCACTGGTCTTCAGGTATTGTATTCTCTTCATTGAACTTTGATTATATTTTTCAACCCAGTTGAAAAAACACTGACATCAAATGCGTATTCGGGTTCCCAGTTCGAACGATTCTAGGACGGTTCAAAATAGTTTTCCATTTGATGATGAAAATAACTACAATAACAAGTCTAATTGAAGATTCATTTTTCTAGTTTTGAGTTAGTTCATACAATTCAGACATATTACTGAAAAACCTTAACGAAAATTCTCAAATCCTCATTTGAATGGAAAATCGAATGACGTCTTTAACATTAGACACTAGACCAATCTATATATAGCAAAGAATTTGTTCATATATGAGACATTAGTGAATTTCCATCAGATTACTAAAACTGAATCATGACTCTATGACTCAAACCGTTATGTTATGTTACAACCAACAGATATAAATTATAAATGGCTAGAAATAATATTGTCCTTCATCCAGCGACATCTACAAACGAATTCCCGATATAGGAACTCAAACATCATTTACAGATTTCTTTTAGCATCTTTTCCGAAAACATTTCACAATTGTTATAAGAGATTACCGCATAGGAAGTTTTAATACCTAGGTAGGCATTTCTCGCTTTTTTATATTAACGAGTAATTAGATTATTAATATTTGTCCTCACAGATATGGTGTTGTTTGCTTTTTCCATGAAAACTAATCCGCTTTAATTGAATTTTCTGTTGGTTTCTCTAATCTAAGTATTATTACAACTTTCTAAATTTCATTGACACTTGATTGAACAGGGTTGTCAATGCAAATTCTTCAAAATCCCCAAATTTTATTCACAAAAAATCTACATCTCAACGCAAATTTTCGGAATACTCACTCACCTACTAAATACGTTTTTGCTTCATTTAAATCTAGGTTAAAAATTTTAAATTTCAATGATGAATGCGTTCAATGCACTCAGTTGAAACATCTACGGTATTTACTACAAGTTTTTCAGTACAAGTTCGGACTTTCATTGTGCAACTGAAAGAGTTTCAGTTGATACGTCTAGAAGAGTAGGTACTTTGACCAAGCCATTGAAGATGACTGCTGCAGTTGCAGTTGAAACGTTTGGAGATTGTAACCAAAGAAGACCACTGCAAAACCCGGAAACTGATCAAAATATTGACGCAATCAAAGCCTACATTCCAATATTAACTGATTATGCATTTGCTGCTTTTGAACGAACAATAACTGTAACTAGAAACTTGTTTCCTAGTTCATAGAAACTCATGTGTGAAAAATAAGAAACGCAATCAATAATTCATGTACTAAAGTCTATACCTGTGAGTGAAATTAAAAGATAGGAAGATGGTAATCTATAAATGAATCTGAAATTTATTTTTAAATTTTCACTCTCTCTGGTTCAATATAAACTCATAATGCACTGTTTGCCGTGAATAATTTTCAAATTAAAGGAATCCTTATGTATTTTGATTCCTCACATAACTTCAATATGGAAAAGCCTTACAATGGGTATTCAATCACATTTTGGCAACCCCGTGAAAGAAGTAGTTGAACGCGTATGCGCAGTGACAAAGTACATGTTTTATGTTATGGCCGTTGAGTTCAGCGACTTATTGACGCTGATTCCAGTAGATTCGTAGAGATGTCGCCCCCGAAGTTTTATTAATTGTCATTTGAACCTATATTTTATGTTGTCAAAAATATAACTAGAGATTTTTATGATTTGATTATCGAGTGAAATTCTCTGTAGAAAAATGTGAATACTCTCGAGGAATAGCAGCGGTCGCTCCAGGACAGTTCGAAAGATAGTTATAGCCCGTAGAGTGTCGGGAACGCGTTGAACAAAAGTGTTTTATTACCGCCTTGACAATAACGGGGAACCGGCAGCCATGTTGTGAAGTTTCGTCGGGCATCATGGGTTAAAAGTGTCGATCGCAGAGAGCTGTTTCGTCGAGAAAAAATCAATCAGAAATGATGCAGGGCGGTGCATTTTGCCCACAAACGTAGTATCTTTGAAGCGGAATCGTAGTGTAGCGTGAGGCGGCCGCGAAGGTGATGTCTCTGCGCATAATTACGGTCAGCAGTGCAACGTCGTGGTAGCGCAGGGAGTCGTCTACTGCCTAGCCTGGCTAACGACTGCGAGCTTCAGCATCCCCAATTGCGGGAGGTTAACTAATCGGGCGTCGGGAGGACCGTTACACTAGCGTCTCGGGGTCGCCCCGATACCGATATGACACGTGCGGGGCCGTAAACACTTAATTCGAGCAACGATGGCCAAGATTCTCGGCAAGGACCAGGCCACGTACTCGAAGGAACGCGAAGGTTTCCTTCGAGACCTGCAGCACTTCCACGAGATCAGAGGGTAAGTAAGAAGTGGTGCCCCAAAAAAAAACGACGAACCGTTATTAACGATTTTTTGCGTCATTGCAGGACGCCATTTAAGCGGCCCCCTACTCTCGGTGGTAAGGAGGTCGACTTGTATCTCCTTTATACTCTCGTCACTTCGCAAGGAGGATGGATTAGGGTGAGTATTCTTTTGTGATAAATCGACCACCGTCTGTTATTACTATAACCCACACAGAGTAGTCGTCGTGAACAGAGCCAGAGTCGATGTCCTTGACGAAATTGTTGGCCGTACACCGGTTTCAGCAACAACAGCTTTGAAATATAATATTTACACAATTTAGTCTTTATGGTTGTGCTCTTGTTAATATGTAACGTGATCTGAATGCTGATAAATAAAAATTTTGTCGGCCTCTCGAGCGGTTTCCATTTATTTTGTTATTGTGACAAAGTAGAAATATTTTATTGCGATCTCACGAGCGAGAGATTCTCACGCGTGAGCAGGTTCAGATAATTCGGTCGTCACTCCCGCAAACTCTCACTTCACTTTCTAGTGAGCATAAACAGATAGCATAGCTCCGGTACTAGTCAGGGGAGTATCACCGGCTGTTGTGCCCTCGTTCCTTGCAGCTATATAATGAAAATAAATAAAATAAGAAACATTCTCAAAATAGATGATTGACGCGTTCGATAATGAACTTTTTTTTTCAATATCTCAAATTTCTTTGCGTTTTCCTGGTATATGAACACTGACGAAAACTGTAAAAAAAATCGTTATAAATATGTTTATACCTACTTGTTTGTGCAAGTAAATAAAAAACTGTCATTGAAAAACTCATCATATCCGTTAAAGGTCTCCTCATCAAAAGACACATTAGTGACCACTTTTTTTAAGAAATTATATTTTTTAGTCTAGCTACTCTGTTGTTCAACATTGTATTTGAGAGTTTAGGTAGTCAATTTCAACATTTTTCTAGGATATGAACCTAACTTTTTGGTAGGTACATATTTGTATCCTATGAAAATTGTTTTATAAAAAACCATACAACACCAAAACCGTAATCAATATATAGATTATTCATTGATTTCTTGCTATTTTGCCTTCGATGATAATAAATATATTTCAATTTCTGAATATATATACATGACAAATATGATATATACCTAGATATGATCTCAGTCAAATACCTAGGAATTTCGAGATCATAATCTTGTTCATTTTCACTATCGAAAATTTATGAATACAATAAATAATAACTTCTTTTCTGTAAATAGTGAAAAGCATTTAGGCATATTTCATTTCACATATCCATTTTCTAATAGGTTAGGATTACCTTTTTTTTTAAACGTATAATTTCTGAGCTTTTCTAATAGGTTAAGGATTACCTTTTTTTTTAAACGTATAATTTCTGAGCAGTTGTTATACAATATATTTAAACTGAAAAGGGTATATTTTTAAGAAATATCAATTTTTGGAAAAGAAAGGTTTTGTCTTTCTACTCCATCTTAATACAAAAAAATTTGGAAATTTTCCAAAGAAAGGAAGAAAGCAAATAATTTCAAAATAAACTCTTCACAAAGACGTGTAGATCATGGAAAGAAGTAACTCTCAGGCACAAACTAGAAAGAAAAGCCCTCTAGAAACAACTACTTTTATATGAACATTGAATTATACTCCAAACATTCATTATGATAACTGAATCAATTCTATAAAGAATGTATGAAGTACAAAGTGAATAGGAAAAAGTGTTTTTTTTGTATAATTCAATGTTCATGTAGTTTTTTCGAAAGTATTTTTCTTTCGTGTAATTCAATGTTTATGTGAAAGTAGTTGTTTTGAGGGGACTTTTTCTTCCAGTTTGTGTCTGAAAGTTACTTCTTTACATGATCTACATATCTTTGCAAAGAGTTCATTTTGAAATCAATTGCTTTCTTCCTTTCTTTGGAAGATTTCCATATTTTTTTTTGCATAAATATGGAGAAGTAGAAAGCCAAAACCTGAAAATGAACTTTTTCACAACAAATTCAAAAGTAATTTCGCTCAATGATAACGATGTGTGTACCGTCATCTGCGGCGTACCAGTAACAGTTGAATATTCCTCTTGAAGATGATCACTTGGTGATCGAAACACGTGTCGAGGTGTTAAAAATAACAATTTGGTGTTGGGATAAAACTCCATTAAAATTCATTACTACTCCAAAGATTCCAAAACAGTGAATCACAAGTTCATTTATCGTTTGTTTGTGAATTTCTGAAACTAATATTGAACTTCTCAGGAACGGCTGATTCAAAAATGAAAGGGCCACAACTAAAATGAAAATACCCATAAAACGAGGTATCACAAACTCTTATTTCCATTTGAAAAAACAATGTTGATAGCATTTTTTTTCAACGAGTGATGCAACACTTGTATTTCTCATCAAATGGTACTAATAATAATAGCTGTTTGCGTGAATTTTGCCCTACGTTAATAACATCTCCTGTTCAAAGGTTATGAGAGGGGGCTATTACGTCCGCACTGCATTACAAAGTAAGCTGAGTCCCCTTTTCTGAAACCATTCACTCAGCGGAGTCCGCCACTGCTCGCGAACGTCCACCGGTGCATTTAAATCGCCGCAACTTTGATAGAGGCCTAAACATCAAAAGACCTGACGCGTCCGAGATTAGCGCCTCCCCCCTTTTGCGGCGCCAGCAATCACACGCTCATTACCTCTTCTAGATGACACCGAATCTTGTCGTCGTCGCCGATTTCCTCGTTTCGGCGGCACGCGCCGTTTCGCTTTTTCTTCCCATTGCCCATCATCACCTTCGTTGTGTTGTCGGTCGTCGCATTGGCTTCTACGCGGACGCAGGGGAAGGGGGGAATCACGATTGGAACTCCGGAACGAACGGATAAAAACAGACCATGACCTACTCCATGGCTTGGGACAGGCGGAGCGCGGAGAATTTTTAGCCCACCCTGTAAGTTGGGATTCCCTTCAGTAGTCGTATAAGTTAGGACCGCGAGTTGGTATAACATTCTGTAGAGCGGGAAGTTACAGCACTCTCAGAAACGGTGAGGGTTTTTTTTCTCCAGAAAGTATACAAGAAAATTCTTCCACCTACCTTTGTAGGTATACTTATGACAAAAACTAATCATGTTTTGAAAAATTTCAACAATATGTATCTCGAAAACGAATGGTTTTTCGATAAACGTTTTATGGGAAAAGGTTGTTTATTTTTACGAGATCCACCACATACTTAGTTTCTGTAATGTTCTCAGCAACTTCACTAGCGCCCTAGGAGTTAAGTTATATGCATCGATATAGAAAATTGTAAATATCTCGAAAACGATCACCTCCAGCGTTGTTGAAGAAGTGTACCTTTTTTACTTAGAAAAGGTGTAGAAATTAGGTTTCTTCATGAAAAGTACCAAAAGTTTACTGTCAAAAAAGTTACAGTAATTTGAAATTATTAATGACAGCGTACACAGCGCTATCTAGATGTTACATGAAAATACGAAATTATGATTTCCTACGTCAATAAAACCTCTTGTACCGAATTCCGTACAAATAACTTATTTTTTGTGAGTTATTTTTGAAAAACGAACAAAAAAATTCAATTTCAACACTCTGTATCTCTGAAACGAAGCATTTCTGGACACAATTTTGTAAAGACATTTATTTATTGTCTCAGAAATACGTCACTTGAATATTTTAACGTACTTATGTTACACCCTGTATAAGTTAAAAGTGTTCTGCGTGTTCGGCGATTTTCTGCTATCGAAAAAAATTGATCAAAGAATTTGCATCAAATCGTCAAAATTGAAAAGCCCAGGAGGGCCAATACCAAAAAAGCAGGTTCGATCAAATGTTAAGGGTTTGCCAACTATTTTTTTCGATTTCCGTGGCGTAGTGCATCAGAAGTTCTTGCCACATGGTCATACGGTCAATAAGAAGTATTATCTTGAAGTTATGTGCTTGTCCAGTACTGTGGAAAAACAATCCATGGCTGCATCACGATAATGCACCTGTTCACTCGTCATTGTTTGTTCGTGATTTCTTGACCAAAAACAACAACGTAATCATGCCTCAGCCACCGTATTCAATAGATTTGTCCCCTGCGACTTTTTCCTGTTCCCAAGATTAAAGAGACCCATAAAAAAGGCGTTTCGCGACATATACGAATCGAGGAGATAAAAATCGAATTATATTATATCTGAGGGGGACTACTTTGAAGCGTACAAAATAGAAATTGATGAATAAATAAATATTTTTCGAGAAAAATTTAAATTCACCTAATTTTTTTTAACAGACTTCGTATATGAATGAATAAACTTAGTTTTTAGTTTTAGATAACCAGTATTTTTGATTAAATATCCAAACGCACGAACGCCAGGTAATGAGACGACCTTTTTGCCATACAAAAATAGGATTGACTTGTTAAAGTATTATAAATCCGCCTATAATACCATCCTTAGCAAATCTTAACGAAATCATAAAATTTTGTTTGAGCATCTCAAGTTGTGCACGGTTTACTATCACTCATTCTGATAACTGGGGAAGGGGTATATTACTTGTTTTTGAGAAATTTATACTCAGTTGTCATGAATGTTAATAAATTTGAATTACATAATTATTTTCTTTTGATAGATCTTTCATTAATCAAAATGGTGTTGATGGTCCAAAAATGCATACAATCCTCCATTATGTTTTTGGGATTCATTACAATCTGATTTTGTGACTAACTTCCAAATAAAAATAGCGTATGATAACTTATCAGCATCGAGACATCATACAAACTTCCTTGTCGAATGATCCTAGATGATCCAGATAATTCAATGCTGTCAGAATTTCCTTAATTTCAAATAAGCTTCAAAATGGGTACCCTTTTTTCTACTTCAACCGACTTTGTATCACACATTGTAAAAAATATGAATATAAAACTTCACTCCACATATTATGCACATAGTAAATCGAGTAGTAAATACTCTTGTAGAAACCCATCTACATTATATTACTCACCTTTCTACCGAAAAATAGCCTGCGAATGAACTTTTAGTGAATTTTGAATATCGGGAGTGAATCTTGATAATGAATCATTTAATATAAAATGTTTGATTTAAAGTCAAATTTTGAAATGAAGGTAATTGCTTGAATTAGAGAACAGATGGTGAGATATAAAATCATAAATATAATTGTCAATAATATTCGGATATATCTAAATTACAAATATGGATATAAAAATCGATAACTGTATAACAGGAATTTAGGGAGAGAAATTGAAAAATAATGAAACAATACACACTTAAACAAATGTATAAAAGATAATTTTTAATATACTGGTTGTTCGTTACAATGCAAGAATTTCAGACAACCCCAATAAACTTTAGTATCTTAGGTGGACGAATCACATCGATTTGTTTCGAGAAGCGAAGTAGGTATCTTTTGTTTAGTTTCTCGTATTTGAAAGAGAGCGTCGTGTTCAAGCGGTGTAGAAACAAAGTCGAGATATATTGTATGAAAATACCGAATACTGACTGAAATAAATGTACGAACGAGCGAGCGAGTTTCTGTGGAACGAGTTGCGCAGCTTGACGATTTAAATTGGTGTCGGTGAACTTTTGCAAACGTACCAGCCAGCATTAAGAACTTTGAACAGGCCTCTTTCTCGTTCATAACGGATTTTCAAATCCGAAAAATTCATGTTTTCATAAATGATAGAATTTTATAAATGGACTTACTTCTGAAGTAGATATTTTGCCAAGTTTTATTGTAAAAGATTGTATTTTGGCGTTGATAGAATCACTGTCTTATATCTGCAATTTGACTGTTTTTACTGAATGTTATCTATAAGAATGGAAAGGGACTCGTTTTTAAATCTGGCGACAGATCATTTTTGTTCAACAACAGATCAGTAGCTATATTATGCAGTTTTGGGAAACTCAGAGAATTAGTTTCGTCATCAAATATTCAACTCTATTAGAATGATAGTAACCCCAAATCATCATGAATTCACGTCCAAAAGATCGATAGTAACAAACTTTGCGAATATAACAGAATGTATTTCACCCCTATTTAGTTATCTGAACCACTTTGAATCTTTATATTTATTTTCAGGTCATAATTTCAGGCTAATTTTGAACTCTATTCAAGAATTTTTTGCTCTCCATTTAACGGAGATATCGTGGGTTCTGTCAGCTTAACGTTAAGCTAGCAGAATCCCACCCACAGAAAAAACATTTTCTTGAATCAGGTTCATTTTAGGCACCTTCATTGCCGTATTGAACATGTTTCAATGAACGCACTGTTCAACGTCGGTTTGTGACATTTCGTTCCGGAGATTTTAGCCATAAAGTTGACCCTCCGAATTGCTCGACCTACAGTAATCCAGGACGAGGACTTGAGCACTCTGGTGGAGACTGACCCATCACAAACTATTCGAGGGGTGGCGGAAGAACTGGGCGTAACCTCCCAAGCGGTTTTTGATGGTTTTAAACGTATTGGAAAGGTCAAAAAGTTCGAACGGTGGGTGCCCCACAATTTGAACGATCGACAGACACGTTTCGAAATCTGTTCTTCTTTGCTTTTGCGTAACCAAAACGATCCTTTTTTGAATCGAATCGCCACGTGTGATCAAAAGTGGATCTTCTACGACAACAGGCAAAAGGCAAAAACCCACCAAAAAAGACCATGGTTATTGTATGGTGGTCAGCGTCTGGTGAGATTTATTATAATTTACTGAACCCAGGCCAAACAATCACAGCAGAGTCCTATTGTGAGGAAATCAACGGAATATACCAAAAATTGTGTCAGCGGCAGCCGGCACTGGTCAACAGAAGAGGTCCGATCCTGCTCCACGACAAAGCACGTCCGCACGTTTCACAAATCACATATCGAAAATCACTTTCTCACTGAATAAGTATTCACTGAGATATTACAGTTAAGACTTTAGACTAATAAAAACGGAGGAAACTTTTGAAACAACAGTAATAAAATATGACGATTGAACTCTAACATATATCGCTCACTAACATTACACAAACCAGTGGGCCACCAAAGCACCAAAGAAAAGAATATTCTCTATGTGTACCAGCCAACAACATATCTGTTTGAAAAAATCTGTTCAAAATCTGTTTTTTCGTTAATCAGCAATTAGAAAGTATTAAAAAACATTCCTTTTAATTAAATCTCGCAATTATTGAGAAAAACGGACAGATATATTTCATAATGCTTTCAATGCGGTTTCAGGTGCAATAATATATTCGACGGATTTTCGCAAAGCGATAAGCATTCTCTAGTCTCGAGTCGTGCAACGATGTCGTATCGCTATGGTGAGCTGGCACCGTTGCTTCCCAAGGTCGTCGCATGCGATACTGTGATTACCAATTTACCACCACCGACCGATTCATTCATTCCGTAACTTTGTGTTGGGGCATCGAGTTTCTCCGGATTTCTCAAATCGTAAAACGAATTCACTACTTTTTATCGCACCACTCGAACGATGTAGATATTTATCTAATATGGTTTTAATTTATCATTTTTTCTGATTCTACCAATCTTGCCAACATCGTAACAAATTTAGCAGTACGAAATCTATTATTTGAATGTTATTTGGAGGGGTGTGTGAATTATTCTTGACATTTGTCAGAAATAGGTATTACAATTTTGAACAAATTCAATGATGTGTTTGAATTTTTTTTGGTGTTAGGGGGTGAAAACGCGTAAATTCACTGCCTATTTCCGAATCCATATTTTTTCCATTTTAGGACATATCGTATATCAGCATGATTCATGGTATGTGCCCATTTTCTTTTTAAAACTTTAACGTTTATGCAATATACAGGGTGTTTATTAAACATGCGGCTAAAAATTAAGGGACTATTCCTTAAACTATTGCAAGGATATTTTATCCTTTGACGATTTTTGATAGGGCACCTTTGTTTCGAAGATACGGGGCGAAAAATAATTTCGACAAAAACAATTTTGGTAATTTTAAAATTATTAACGTAGTGGAAATAAAAGTATAGCGTACTACACTGGACTCACTAAGTAATAAAAAATCTAAAGTTATTACATTATACTCCTCCAGTGGAAGATTGTAGAAATTGGGTAATTGCTAGGTGTACCGCAATCAGGAACTATCCTGGTATTTTTGAAAGAGTCAGGGGTCGATGAGGAGAAGATTGGATTCTTGCATCCGAGCGGGGGGTAGTTATTCTCAACAGTTCTTGTAGATTAAGAAACATTACATGTATTTTTTGATAATCATATCATATTTCACGTTTTGAAGTAGTAACACGTATATTTTTCCATTTTTATAAATTTTTGTTTTTGTAACAAAACATACAATTAATTAACAAAGAAAAGTATAGACACCAAATGGAATTTGTATTTAAAACTGTATTTTGAAAGTTACCATCAGTGTTCTTTATTCTTTTTTCGAGAATAAACGTTCTGAATATTATATTCTTTTGTCAAGAACATAAATTACAGAAATATCTATTTATTGCTATCAGCTATAAACATTATCAGAGGTCATTTTTAATCTCTCTTCTATTTGGAGCAACTAGTGAAAAAATATGTATATATTGAAATTATATTTATCGTTTACAGAATTTTTGAAAAGAATATTAAATTGCTGATTTCGAAAAATAATCAGTGTTGGCTTGAGAATTCAAAGTTATATCGAAGGAAGTATCATAAAACCTTTTATCAAAAAGTAGTAAAATTATACTTTTTTTATCAAACTTTGTCCGACTTTCATGTATTGTAGCGTTCAAATATTAAGAGAGAGTTTTTCATGATGACACTGCATTCTTATCTTTCATATTATTAACATCGATAATTCTTTCATGGACACTAGTATAATTCGTCGATTTTTTTGGTGACAATTCTTATCAAAAGTAGAATAAAGTTGTTTGATCGTCGAGTTCTATCAATAACCTGATGGTCTCCTTCTCAGTTTTTTTTTACACGAAAATGTTTATTGTTCAATTGTTTTTAGTTTCGATTCAATAATTTTGTCACCAGTGATAATTGAAGCCACAAAGGCGTTGTCATGAGCGATGGGCGCTTGCTCGTGTAGCAGTGTTGCCAACACTTCAAAAAATAAATTGTAGAGTCCAAGCCAAAAATTATCAGAAATTGCTGAATTTGGACAAGGGAGTTAGATCCAGTTGTATTGTAATTTTTTTAAATTTTTTTGCATACATACTCAATGTAAATATAATTTTCTCTACCATATTTGATATGTCGATTCGTTGCAGACCACTCTCACAATTAACGGAGCTCAATAGTTATTGTACATATTCGAATGTAATACAAATAGTATAAGTCACAAACCGAAATTCATTCAGAAATGATGAGTTCTTTCAGTTGTTTTTTAAACAAGTTTATTTATGGAGACGTTTTGATAGAATTTGGTAACTTTTTTGAAAACCTTTGAAATACAAGGAATTCATAGTGCTTCGATATGTTGTACTGGTAATGTGAATATTATCTTTTCACGCGTCTTATAGGTATGAATTACCTTAATTGAACACCATGAACGCCTGAAAGTATTCAGGAGCCAGTGGTTTAATATTTTATATGTTAGAATCGTGAAATAGAAAATATTTTTTAAATTGAAAACCATCTAAGAGTAGTTAGCACTAAATTGATTTGTTTGTAGAATTATTTTCATACCACGATTTTGCAACTTTTGTAACACATTAAATTTACGAAAGAGTTAAAATTTGGCCCCATTTTCTGTGATGATGTCACAAAAATGACGGTGAAATTTTTTTGACATTTCTTATCCTTTCATATATACTAACCCTGGAATAGAAATAAAAACTCGATAAAGTGGCAAGTAAGATTCGAATTTCGTAAAAGCCAGATTTATGTTATTTCGCGAAAATGAATAGCCAGATTCCAAATGTTCGTGAAAATCACCAGATTTGGCAATACATTGTTGTTACCTCTGGCAACACTGTCGCGCAGCATGTATGTCTGTTATGGTTTTCTCGTGTCTCGCATGCCACTGCGCCGCGCCGCCTTTATCGATGACTCGATAAACTGGTAAAGGTGGCGGCGGCGGCGGCAAGTGATAACTTGTGGCCTGTCAGTGTGGAGGATTTTTGTCGATGTTTCACTTTGGCAGGTGTTTGCTCGGGTGGTGGTTTCGAAAGGGTTGCTTGCGGGAACGCTCAGGGGCGGCACAGAGATTATTGAAGGGGTTTCATTCCGGGACTTGAGGTTTTTCTGTTTTCCACTTTCAAGGGATAGCTTACAGTTCAGGGATTGAATATAGAATATTCAGATCTCTAATAAACCCCATTAATTAACGATTATCCTTCGAATACAGTTTTACGCATCTACAAAAATATATAGTATAATAAAATGTTATAGGTTTGGACTTCCACTTCCAACTGTGTTCTGATAGTAAAAAGTAATTAATGCTCATTATGAATGCAAAATGCTAATAGAGTGCTCAAACAAAATTCTGTTATGATTCGTTATAATTTGCCACAGCAGGTATAGACGGGTCAATAAAGATTTTATGAGCATTCGGGTCGTTTTGTTACCTGCAGTGGTGTGCGTTTTGGTATTTAATCAAAAATAATTGGTAAAACTAATAATTATGTTTATTCATGTACAACTAATTACGTTATAACATTTTGATTCAAATTATTTACATAACAAATAGATATGCTTATTTAAGAAGATATTGGGTATAAGCAAAATTGTGGTGTGTTATCATCATATGAATTTAATTAATTTTCATCGACTGTTATCATTGAAGGTTCTACAATTTCCACATGCTGTCCTCTTCTTTTATAAAATGTTCGATACATTTTCGCCATTTTTCAGAATCGACATTACTTAAGGACTCCTTCAAGATTATTTTGACATCTTTTGTTTTACATGTCGTGTTTCTTTTTGCAGTGAAACATTTTTACTTGAGCCCAAACGAGTTCGCAGACGCAGAATAATAATATTTCGATTTTGTACCATCTAGTTGACTACATATTCCGTGAAAGGAACTTCTTTGAAAATACTTTGGTCATTTTTTTTAACCATACTTTCATCAAATGGTCGAAGCCTCTCAGTGATATCTGCATTACTCCATACATCAGTTGGTATTATTTCAACTTTTCTGGAACGGTACATTGCATTACCCATCACAATCACATAGTTATGAGGAGGAATGAGGTCTAACATTTGCTCAAAATATTTTCCAAACACATCGCCTTTCATGTCTTTATGATAATCGACAGAATCCTTTGACTGAACATCAATAAACCGATCTCAACAAAATCATCAACACTTCCAATGTCGCAAGGGCTTTATGATTAATTCATATTCTTCGCGTAATAAACTCTAATAAATTAATAAATGTATGTTAATAGTGTAAATTATCATGTATCTATGTAGTATGCATCTATAAAATATATTTTCAGTTGTTTCTTGTAACAATATACTGTTTTTCTGACACAAATCTACTGCCAAGCAGTAAAATGACCTGGCAATACTGGCCGTGTTAGTATGGCCCGACTTCATACTTTACAAACAATATAAAAATTTTATTCGACCGACTAACACTAGAGTGTTACCGGTAAAACCAAGAGAGCGTTGAAAGCCCGTATTGACGACCACAAGAAGAACATCAAACGAGAGAAAATCATCCACGTGGAATAACACTGTTTAAGAGGCAACTTTCCAGGCAACGCTACAGTTCTTCCAAATATAACTGTTTTGTGAAGGATATTACAAAAGTTGATTAAAATGGACGTTATATTAGACATTTTTCACCAGTGAAAAACATATAACTTTTCAATTTCGAAATATTCTTCTGAATGGATAAAACAGACCAACATAATGGTAGTCACTCTTGTTTTGACTTTTAATTTTTTCTTATTTGGAGCATACGCCTATTGGTAAAAATTGTATTTCTCATTTGCCTTTTTTATGAAAAAATGACGACCAGATTGTTTCTTTTCAGGTGAATTCAAAAAACTCTTGGTCGGAACTTATGCCATTTTTGAAGTTTCCCGTATCCTGTGTTAATGGAAGCGTTGCACTTAAGCAGATTTATTTAAGGTAAGAATGATTTTTGATGAATACCTATATAAATTTGTTCAAATTCGGTTTTTCTAATTCAATTATTTCGATTTCGCCAACTATTTAGGTCCTTAGGTGTCAATAATTATAGACTCAAGTATCAGATGTTACTCGCACCAAAATATTACAATTTACAATACAATATTTATTCAAGTAACACTTGGTTGTGAGATTTTCACTGGAGAGTTTACAAAACCACCAAAATCAAATCCAATATTTTTAGTATCAATTCAGGCTATCGTCTGTTTTGCGACTAATTAATTATCATGCATTTGAGAAAAGAGGAGTGTTTTTCAACTTGGACCTGTCAGAAAAGTTATATTAGAATACCATGGAAATGAATGCATTCTTCAAAAATATAATTGATTACAAACTATTTTCATAAATTACACTTTACTATTTGATCTCCACAAACGTTATTTTTTCAATATCATATGTTTCGCATAGTAGCTCTTTTGTAGTGAATAACGTACGTTATTCACTACGTAAGGTTTAGTTTATGAAATTACTATGGAGTTTCATCAAGTAACGACCGAATCAATCAAGAGATCGAATTTCAAGAGAGCGTTATAAATCGCTGAAGTTGAGACATTCTATTTGAGAATAATTGTGTTTGAGACTATCAACTCAGAAACGTGTCGATAAATCAATTCATTATTTACAAACATCCAAAGATTATAAATAGAGGTATGTAAAAATATTGTTGAACTCGGATCAGGAGTAGGCTCAAAATAGAATATGAAACAATATAAAGCTTCGAAGAATCGGCTGATGTAATGAGTTAATTTGTTTCTGTTGAAATGTATTGAAATTAGTAAGAATAAACTTTGAAATAGGTCATAAGGGAAGAATGATTAACAATTTTATTGGGATAATACAAAACAAATCAATTACTAGCATACTGCCAACTGAATATTTCAACGAAATATCTCTTAAAATTCAATGGTTTTATTTAATACGATTATTTTTAAACTATTTTGGTTATTCTACTAATAGTATGGGAAATACAAAAATTGAAAGAGACTTTAATGCCCTGCGACAATCTCAGTATTGACAATTGGAATTTCTTCAGTATGTCATCATAGCAAACTTGAAGATTTTCCAAAAGTCCGCAGTTACTAGTGAAATGATCACCATTGATTTTTTACGAACTTGTTGTGAGTCTTTCGTAACTACATAAAATGGTGATATATGTACACACAATAAAAAGTCATGATATTGTTATGCTTAAAATACCTCATATAAGAAATATATCCGACTTGATTTTGTAGTGCAATCCCATAGAATAATACATGAAATGTATGTAAGTAAATTAAAACTGAATAAAGGTGTACATTCACCAATTATTGCCAGACATGATATTTATGCAATTTCCAGCTCATACCAGAATTAATATAAATTACTAGGAATTTTGAAGATTCAAAAATTTCAACAGCATGGCAAATAAGAACAGTGACTGCGAAAGATCCTTGAATTTTTTACTTTGACATGAATTGCATACATATAATTTTAATGTAATTGACAATTAAATACTTATTAGAACACCAGCTTGGGAATTCTGCTGACACAGTTGAATTTCTCCGGCAATTCATCGCCATCATCCTCGTTCACTGCAAGTGAAAAATCTTAGGAAAATATGACAGTGCGTTTTGTGTTAATTTAAGCATACATATCAGTGTCATCGATCAACAACCACACTTGTGTAGGAATAGTCAGAAAAAACATGCTTGTAAAAATGTTTGCATATATTTTCGGAATGAATGTAATGAAAAGCTATAATCGTATAGTCGAATACATTCTCATTGAAACTTACGACCATCCGGATTTGGACTGCTTGCTAAGTTCTGAAGCGTATCGGTAAATGTTGGAAAACGGAGATCTATCCCCCGTAGCGTTTGTTCTACTGATGGGATAGCAGCCAGCCCGAGTATGTTTCGGAAATAGTGATTTTTCGCCGCGACGTGGCGCTACTTCTCGGCTGCAGCAGAGAGCCGAGTATGATAAGGAAAGTGAAGGTTGATGCCGCAACCTAGCGATCCTAAGGTCAGGCCAGCCCGAGTGTCTCCAAAGCCAAGCAGTCTAGTCGGATCAGACACCGTTTGGTGGACGGTCGACGTCGCTTTGTAATTGGTGTTGCCTGCCGGTGACGATGATGCTCCTTCTCCGCTCACCGGGTGTTCACTAGTTCGATGCACCGCCGGCGCTCTCGGCTTAGCACCCTGTCCCGTCCCCGGTGCGGCAGGCACGCGAATGAATGGGCCATGGGCCCACCCCTCCGTTCTCTTTTCGTTCTGTTCACACATACACGGGAGACGCTGTCTGCTGCCCGCCCGTTGTTCACGTGGTGCGCCACGAGGATTCCACCGAGGCGACGACAACAGCAAGAGCTATCTAGTCGGCTCTCCGTGTGCCAGCCTTGTTTGTTTGGGTTAGGTCAGTGACAGTAGCGAAGCGACCCCATCCAATATGATTATCTCGCTTCGGTACAGCGTATAGGTACTTACTAAATTAGCATTCGTGGTCTGCAGGTATCTGGACAGGTGGGAGAAGGTGCATTTCCTCCACGAAGAACCGGATCGGGGCAGCGACGACGACGAGGAGAGCAGGCACAAGCGTTGGTCTGCGAGGTCTCTCCATTCCGTACCGTATACCTACAATTATTCCCAGCACAACGTCACGGGTGAGTATTTTTTCAGTTTCTTTTCTCCCGCTGGAACACGTTTTATATATATGTA
>WOGR01002177.1:0-15896 GCA_015342045.1 Leptinotarsa lineolata | reverse complement strand
AAATGGCAAATATGTTAAGCAAAAAAACCTGAAAAGAATTCACGGTGGAATAAAATAAAATTAAAAACGAGTGAAAAAATTGAATAAATAAAATAAAAATAAATTAATATAAATAAAAGACAAGTGATTTCAAACCACGTTACTTCAAAACGTTTAGATTGTTACTATCTACAATCGTCTTCGGGTGATGACTGGTCATCACCCGAAGTCATCACCCATCAGACCAGTCATCACCCGAAGACGATTGTAGATACTAACAATCGAAACGTCGTGAAGTGACGTGGTTTGAAATCACTTGTCTTTCAATTATTTTATTTTTAATTTATTTTTATTTTATTTATTCAATTTTTTTGACTCGTTTTTATTTTATTTTATTCCACTGTGAATTCTTTTCAGGTTTTTTTGCTTAACATATTTGCCATTTTTAGCTATTTTTTTTAAATTTCAATTGTATTGTTTATTTCAGGGATTTCAAATAATTTTATATAATATTAGACAATGGAAGTTCGAACTGATGAAATTCAACACCAAGTCAGCCAAATTGTGCGGGAAGTACGTGCCAACCCGCCATTCCAGAAAATGCCCAAAAAATGTGCACTATAAATGACATGGTAGAAATAAGAGCTTCAGTTTCAGTTAACACGTTGAGAAGAGTACTTCGACCACGCCACTGAAGATGACTGCCGCAGTTGTAGTCGAAACGAGTGGATATTATAACCAAAGAAGACCACGGCCAAACACGGAAATCAATCAAAAAGTGGATGTCAGCCATGAAAGTCTACATTCCTACATTGATAATCGTTAAAAATATTCAAGAAATATCTAATGGGTATGAGTATGTTGAACGTTAAGGATGTAGTATGAATGATGCCTAGGCTATTGGGATATTTTCATCCTGAGATTGCCAAGTGCTTGATATCTCCATCGGTGTACGTGAGAAATCCTCTGACAGTACTTATAATTCCAACTTCACGAACTGCTTTCAATTCTTTACTATTCTGCTCAAAGGTAGCAGATTGAAACATGAAAGCACCAGCATTATTTACGAAGGTCACCCGACCATCTCCTTTAATCCTCTCAACTTTTCCGCTAATGAAAAGCAGGCTATCGTACAAAGCATCATAGGCATCGGATTGAATAATGTTCATTTCAATAGCACGATTGTTGCAAAAAGATTTGACATACGTGTAGTACATCCACCATTCTACCTTTTGTATGAATTCATCGTTTTGTGTGTTTCGTAGAAAACAAGCACACTGACGTTTTATTAGGGGGGCATTTTGTGAAAAAATATTTGTGTGTTCAACAAACACATACACACAATATCTGAAATTGACCACGTGATCTGAAGCTATAAGAGCGTATGTAAACACAGATGGAGATGGACATGGAAAATGTCTCTCGATAGTGGTTATGACGGTAGTGAAGTTGAAGTAATATGTGATAGTGACAGTGAAGATTATAACGATTGGGGCAGTACGAAATAGCTGCTCGAAACGAGCACCAATGCCAATTCGATGCAGTTAAGTCCATCCATACTTTAGCCCATGCATCATATTGAAGCAACAATTCTCCATTCGTTCAATCAATTCAACAACTCATGAATGGGCGACCCTCATTGGCATTCCGCAACGCAACGCAACGCATTTTGAAATGTCATTGCTGAATACTTCGCTTTCCATGTTGAAACGCTACTTCAGAAAGTTACTTCTTTGTATGATCTACACATTTTTTGTATCTAGATGGAGAAATAGAAAGCCAAAACCTTTCTTTCACAAAAATCAATCCCTCCTAAAAATATACCTTTTCAATTCAACAAGATTCCTATGGCTGGGATACAATCAAATAAGCGAATGAATGTTATTTACGTCCTGTCATCGATGACATGTGTGGATTCAACCAATTCCGTGTCAAAAAGTCGTAATTTTATGAACAAATTGAGTGTTTTTTGTCTCATAACGTTATTCGTATTTGCTACTGAAGAGCCGATAAGGCAAGTGTCTCACGGCGAAACATCGGATGTCTAGCAGTGAGGATGACAGTGCTCCATGTAAGTGAAATTTTACTTCTTTCATTATTTATATTGTGTAGGAATCCTGTGAATGATATCTGATTCACTTCTATACGAATGTTTAGAATACAAACGGCCTAGAGAAAAGTATTTTTCTTTCGTGTAATTCAATGTTTATTTGAAAATATATGTTTCAAGATGCCTTTTTCTTTAAGTGTGTGTCTGAAAGTTACCACTTTGCATGATCTTCACATCTTTGTATAGTGTTAATTTTTGAAATCGATTGCTTCCTTCCTTTCTTTGAAAAATTTTCACATATTTTGTATCAAGATGGAGGAGTAGAAAACCAAAACGTTTCTTTCCCTTAAAGAGAAGTGTTTTCGAACTCAAACTTCGAAAATAACATCTTGAAGATGGTAGATTTCTCTTCGCCCTAGAAATCGTACTTGGTTACCATCGCTAAGGCGAGAGTTTGAAAACGGAATTCTCGGAAAACATAATGTACCTATGTGTATACTATGATATACCATGTAGACCAACTGATGCGTTCTCCAAAAGTAAATGTATTTGATTTTTGAATTGGAAAAGGATAGTTTTTCGAAACTTTATTTTTTCAGTTTATGGAAAGTTATAAATCCAAAAAAGTTTTTTAAAACCACACGTGTGATATAGAAAAAATATTTTTATGATAGATTTTTTTTTGGAGTAAAGCATATTGGCTTTCTTTTCCATCATCAAAAAAAATGGGGGGAAACCTTTCTTTCCGATACAAACTGGAAAAGAAAACATTTTTAACTACTATTTCCATTTGATCATTGAATTACACGAAAGTACAAAACTTCTTTCGAAACAACCACATTCACCACTTTCACATGAACATTGGTTTATAAGAAAATTTCTTCTTCACATTCAGTTTGAACTTCAAACATTCGTAATTGAGACAAACAACATTTATAGAAACGCTATACAACGTAATATATGAAAGAGCATCGATACAAAAATTCATTTAATATAACACTATCGTCCTTAATGGCCTACTTCGAAGTTTCGGGAAAAGAAGTTTGTTTCATCTCTTCATCAGCACCAGTTCTGAATAACATTACAAAATGAAGCACTCATTTCTTTCATAGCAATACGATTTTATATCCCCGGAAGAGACAACTCTATTCTAATGATGACAGATTTTTGAAACATCATTGCGGTTAGTTATTCAATCCCAGACGTGGAAAACAAACTGACTTGTACAAAGTTATTTTCGTGCGTAATTCAATGAGTAAATGATAATAGTTGTTTAGGAATCACACGTTAAAAGATAAGACCTCGTTATTCCTCAGCTCGCACAAGTTTCTCAATTTCGCAGAGTTGTCGTTCGTACGGGGGCGACAGCTGATTAACGGAAAAACAGATTTTAAACAGATTTAAACATATTTTAAACAGATTTTTAAATAGACAGTTTTTTATAGTTTTATCTGGAAGAAAACTCCATGGCAGATCTACATATTTTTGTGAAGAGTTTTTATTGCAGTGATTTTTATTGCAGTTTTTTATAATTATCTTTAATAATGAATTTTATATTTAATAAAGTATTTCTGAATGCTGAAGTGTATCATCCATTACAAATCAGACCTTGTTCGCCATTTCAACGACCTCATCGCGAAATGCCCTAAGAATCCGCAGAGTTCATTGGCATCATGTTCGAGTTGCACTCTTCTTTTCAGTGTCCACTGCAGATCAGGTAAGTGGCACAACGCTCGCGAGTGACCTAGCAGACCATACGCGTATTCTAACATAACCTTATTACTATGGACCTCGAAGTATGTACAACTGTTTAGTCCAGTCTGCGAATGTAGCAAAAACATCGATTGGAATTAGAGAGAAAATTACGCAGCTACGGGGTGAGCAAGTCTGTCACGATTATTCAATTATTGAAATATTTCTAGATAATTTTTAGATTTTCGGTTGAACTTATATATCACGGTAGTAATTGCAATTCTTCTGAAGATAAGAAGACGATAAAAGATAAAACAGGAACCTCTGGCGTAGAATGGATCTGAAACTAGCACTTCTCCCAATCACAAGAAATGCAAAACTCTTGTCATCTCTTCTTAGCGTTTCACCAACTTGGTTGCATTTTTGGAGATAGAGAAAAGTACTTGTTTTGGTTAAGAAGACAAGTAAACGTGATTCAATAAATTGATGGATATAGCCGCTACGTGGTAGGAGATCATCATGAAAAATGAGAAATAAAACGTATTTCTCATCTTTCATAAACGTAATATATTGGCATATTATGGTGATTTCTCCAATTGAGGATTTTTTTAAAATTATTTTTCACCTCTCATGAAATTTGAATTTGGGATGAAAACTTAGAAAAGAAATGTGTATATCTGTGTGTACTGTGAAAATGTGTGGATATTTTGAATTAAATACTGAACATTCACCTCTTTCAACGTCCCTAAACAGTAAAATGTAGCAAATGGTTATTTTTATCAGTTAACTAACAATTTTTCTGAAGAAAGGTTGTTTGGGTAACTGGATCAATTTGTCTCTAAAAACATTTGTTTTCTTGCCGACGTTTCGAATTTAAATAAATTCTGCTTCAGGGCTCTGTAACAATGAATTTTCATAAACATACCTCCCACAAAACTTATACGAATATTATCATTTCAGTTTTACAAGAAATATTGAATTCTTAATTAAATTACTCACCAAAAAGTAGTTTGTTCGTGTTAAAACTGACTATTTTGAAAACCATCAGACATAAATAAAAATAAAAAACATTGAAACAACCAAATTTCGAGACAATACCAACACAAAACGACATGAAACAAACGAAAGGCTTTATCTATGATTCTCAGAACACATGAGAGACTCTAAGTAACTAAATAGAAAAAACCCCACGGCCCTCCATATCCTCAAATGCGATAGTGTTAACATTAGAAGGGATGTCGATGGCCTTAATACTGCATATTTCAATTTGATAAGTAAAATACCTTAGGTATTTTCTCTTTTTTTCATACAGACACCATACAGATACCACCGTATCAGAATTATAGATAAAGCCATTCGTTTGTTTCATGTCGTTTTGTGTTGGTGTTATCTCGAGAATTTGGTTGTTTCAATGTTTTTTCTTTTTTATTATGTATCTCATATGTCTGGTGGTTTTCAATATAGTTATTCAATACGAAGAAATTACTTTTCGGTGAGTAATTTAATTAGGAATTCATTATTTCTTGTAAAATTGAAACAATGATAATCGTAAAAGTTTTGTGGAAGGTTTTTTCAAGAGAATATATCCTGTTACCCAACCAACCTTCTTTCAGGTTATTTTCATTTTCAATTTTCCATGGCTGTAACATTATTGCATTGTCGTTATAAGTATTCGGCGTTATAAACAATTATTATTTAATGATAACGGAATATAAATGACTCATTCAAAAGCAAAGTTCAGTTACACATATTTTCTAATTAGAGTTACTAGACTTTATTTTTTGTTATAATAATTCTAATTCAATTGTACAAAATCAATCAAGGAGCTTTGTTGGTGAATATACATTCGTTATTGGAATCAGTCAGAAACATTAACGATGTTTTCCAATGGAAGTAATAATTTTTTAATCACAAAAAGCAATCAACAGAGTTACAGAAAACTCAGCACTTGAATATTCTTTTGAATACGAGGTTTTTGATGGTTTGATGTATCAGAACTGGCTACATGAAACCTGTACACTTTTCAGAAACTATTGCTCAAGATTTGGAAAATTAAAATCACTATGCTAAACTTCAATTGAATTGGTCAATTTCATAAACTACACCTACACAAACTTTATTTAAGAAATATCACATGTTTCGCTATCACAGTAGTTTTTTCAAAGTGAACTCAATTTCACTATGAAAAAGCTACTGCAGTAGCGAAACATTTCATGATATTTTTTAAATAAAGTCTGTGGAGATCAAATCGTAAAGTGTAGTTTATGAAATCACTATGGATCTTCATCAAGTAACGGCCGAATCAATCAGAAAAAAATGAATAAATTTGATAAAATGATGAAGATATCTTTATTGTGTTATTTGAATATACAAAATAATGATTGTGCATAGTACATCTTGACACTTAATGTTAATGTTTTATTCCAAAAATTGAGAGTCTATATTTTTCTTGAATAAATGCTTAAAAAATTTAATTATGGTCATTTGTGTGATATTAGAATTATCTTCTAATGATAACACTTAACAGATTCAGAAAAATACAAAATGTTTTTTATTATTATAACCCATGCTTTTTAGAGGGCATCTATTCTGCACCGCAGGCATTCATCCTTCTCAGTATTTTTATGGTGGGCAACTATCCATACAGATAGGCATCTATCCTCAAAAAAAATGTTCCACGAAAAGCTAATTTTTGCAAAATCTGTATTTGATAGGTTAAAAAAAATAATAGTAATCCAACATGATGGATTGAGCTATAACAATAGACATTATTCGTATAAAATTAATATTTTCAAAATCATGTGGCTATTTCAAAAAGTGGAGCATCTATCCCGGTTTTACCCTATACATATCGTTAGATCAATTTTGAATGAAACGGAGAATCTATTTTTTGAATTTTTTGAACGTTAGAAAAAACATATCTACATTAGGAACATTATAAACACTTCTAGATATAGTAGTTATGAGAGAATGAAAGTGATACAATGTATTGGAAACCGGTATATGAAATATGCTACAGAATCTAGATGAAATACGTGGTACACTGAAAAGCATTTGAGACAATAGAGGCGAACAATCTATTTGTCCATGTATTATTTTATATGCAAAACACGTATTCCGGCTTTGCCTGAACTATTTTAGAGATGTCATTTGGAACTCATCCAACAATGAGTCATAGCTATAACCTATCTCGGGATAAACACCATATTTTTTGAAATATGCATATTTCAAAAAAAATTTTTTTACATTTTTTAAACTAGATATATGTTTAATGCATGATCTATACATCTTTGAAGAGAGTTTGTTTTGAATTTCCTTTGGATTCCTTTGTTAGTTTTCCGCATTTTTTGTATGAAGATGGAGGAATAGAAAACCAAAACATTTCTTCCCCAAGAAATAAAATTGAATTGATATTGCTCATTATTTATCCAAATGAGTTCAACTCCACTGGACAATACCCAGAGAGTAGTTCCGCCAAATAACTTTTTCGCTCACTTTATTTTGGTAACTTTTCAGTCGAATTCCCATCGTTCAAACACCTCCTTTACGACAAAGATTTTTATTAGTCGAGAAAACCTCATTCAAAGTTATGAGTCGGTACAACCAAAAAATGATTAGCGTGCTTTTTCATCTGTGAGTACATCAGGTGTAATGTCCTCCTCTGAACTGTCAATGAGCTATCGGAAGAGTAAGTGGTGAATTTACCCACACTTGAATTGTATAGTAGTACAAATGATGTAAGAGAGATTGTGTAGTTATGAAAGTAAGGCATTGAACTCGAGTAGCCTACATTTGGCCAAGTTCACTGCTAATACTCGCTTCCACTGATATGCTTCTATTTCGATTCGCAATACAAGTTCATTTTATTGATTGTTATTTCTCGAACAATTGAATCATAGGAATTTAATTCTTTCGTGCAATTTCATAACGACTCATATATCCATACACGATTTTTCAAATACTTTTTCAAATGTTGGGATTGGAAAATTATTTTCAATTATTTAAATCATTGGAAGTATTAGAGAAATATGAATTTGACAACGAAACAACACAAAATAAAAATCACTGCCATTTATAGATCGCCGAGTTCATGTACCAAACAACTCATTACTGAACATAAACTTAGATCTTCTTTCCGATAATGAAATAGTTGAAGAATATAATAATATATTGAACACAGAGGGATTCATTTCATATATTAATGAAGTAACTAGACCAAAAAGTGGTACTTGTCTAGACCACATTTTTGTGAAAAGTGATAGTATCTTGCAAACTAAATCTTATATCTTCAAAACTAGTATAACTGATCGCTACACAATTGCCATAACACTTGATTTGGGAATGACAGAGGTCGATTAAGAAACGGGAACAAAAAATTCACTAATTACGAAAAACTTAAAAAATGACCTATTGACAAAAAAGTGGAAAAATATCTATAAAATAGAACACGCCGATGATGCTGCAACAATATTTGTGAACAGATTACGATATCTTATTGAAAAAAATACAAGTATTATTAAACTTAAGAAAAAATATAAAGTAAAGAATCCTGGATTACTCCAGAGTTAACAGAGCTCATAAATATATAAAACAAAAAGTATCGAACTCTACTAAAGTATCCCGGAAACAAAACACTCAAAGAAGAATATGATTCATTGAAAAATAAGTCAAATAGGTTACTGAAAGCTGCCAAGAAAAAATATTCTCAGAAAATAATAAATAACAGTAAAAACTCAAAAGAATTATGTGTCAATAAGATATGCAATAAATCTAGACCTGAAACGAAAATACCGATTATCCAACTAGAGAATGGCACAGTGACAAAAAATACTCTAGAAATTTGCAACAATTTTAATGAGTACTATGCGAATCTTGGTCAAGAATATGCCCTTGGAATTGAAGAACCAGCTGATTACAATTTCAATGAACAGAGATTATCTACAGAATTCAATATTTCTATCAGAAACTAAGGAAGATGAGGTTTACAAAATTATTATGGAATTAAAACAAAAAAAATCTCCAGGTCATGATGGAATTCGCTCAGAAATGCTCAAATTGGTTGCTAACGATATTAAAACGCCATTAACTCACTTAATCAACAAATGTTTACAGCAAGGCTGCTTTCCCAAAATATTCAAAATTGGAATAATAAAACCTCTTTTCCAAAGTGGAGACAAAACAATAATGAGTAACTATAGGCCTGTATCATTAATCTCAAACATAGCCAATTCGAAAGTGAATTTTACTTGGAAATTCAAATTAATATCTGATCAGCAATATGGATTCAGGGAGGGAAGATGCAACGGAAGATGCAAAACAAAATCTAACAAATTTCATTTATGAAGCTCTTGGTGTGCATCTTCGTTGATCTTTCCAAAGCTTTTGATACCGTCAGTCATACAAAACTTCTGAGAAAATTAGAGAACTGTAGAATACGCGGGAAAGCTTACGATATTTTTGAAAGCTACTTATGTGACCAAGAACAGAGAGTCAGTATCGATGAAATTATGAGTTCAAAATTGTTACTTATGGTGTTCCGCAAGGAACGGTTCTAGGACCGATCCTGTTTATAATATATTTGAATAAACTGCTACAGATATCAACAAAAGGTAAAATTTTGAGCTTTGCTGACGATACGGCTGTTTTGTTTACCGACTTATCATGGAACCAACTAAAGACGTCTGTAGAAAAAGATTTTATTGAGATTGAAAAATGTTTCTGTCACAATAAACTCACTATCAGTTTCAAAAAAAACAAATATTTACCCTTTACATCATATTGCAGTACATTACCCAATATGGGAGACTTGAATATGGGAGACTTGAGATGGTACCTACAGATGAAAAAAATAATCAGAAAGTTAAGAGGTATACTTTCAAAGTTCAATAACATAAAAAACTTTCTTGACATTCAGCATTTGAAAACGTTGTAGGTACTTCGCACTTGTACAATCACAACTATCCTATGGTATAATAGGCCTTATTTAAAGAAGCGAGTGTATGTGATATTCGACAACTTTATTGTATGAGCATACTCGTTAATGTAAAAAAAGGAAACATCAAAATAGAACCAATCATTCACACCTACAATACTAGGAAAAAAGGAAACTCTTTAAATGCACCACGATGTGGCAAAACTATAGGACAAAGAAACGCAACATATCTCGGACCACACACTTATATCAAATATTACCAGAAAAAATAAAAAATATTAACAGCTCTTACATGTTCAAAAGAGAAGTAAAGAAATTTATTCTGAATACCGAAATAACTTTTTTTTGACTTTATTAATCAAACTATTCCAAACAGCAATTTACCCTAAGCAATTATTGAGTAGACGAAAATAACTGTGTATTCTGTCTGTAACTACTGTTTCTGTTATTGAGTTTATTAATTGATTGATTACTCATTATTTTTCAATGGTATATTAAGTATTTATATACTTAATTTACATGGCTTCTGTTATTATCTTGTTTATTTTCGATATCACTCCATGTAATTTATATCACTGTATGCGACAATGAACATATTATTATTATTATTGAATCCAATGAAAATTTATTTTTGAAAAAAATTGAAAAAAAAGGAAGAAGACCGTGTGAGTCCACTAAGAATTAACTTCAGTTGATTATTTAGTTGATAATGATAGTAATGAAAAAATAATAATAATTTTTTCTCGAATTTACAGACTCTATCAAGACCACTCTGTTAAGATGGTTGTTCTGATTATTGGAGTTCTTGGTGGAATGGTGGCCTCTCTAATTTCGAATCTCAAGATCGTGCTGACTTGCCGCAGTAAGGCAGAAATATTGGCCGGAGAACTGCAGAAGGCTATCATTTTTGTTTCACTGAGCCTGCCAAAGGCACATGCCTCTAGGACCCAACGAGCACTTACTCCAAGTTGTGGGGTGTGGTCGATGGTTGATAATGCTGGCGCACCCTTCCGAATGATTCGGAGCTTCGGGGATAGGGCCCGACCAACGCCTCCTTAGTGAAATAATAATAATAGAAATAAAATATGGGTATATAATGGTGACAAGCTTGCCCAGTGACAACCTTGACAATGAAACAGATGCTTTGAGTGGACGCATGTGAAGGTTAGTAATGTTCTTACAGAAGAGGTTGACATTTGTCAAATAAAATCTTAAGGATTAGTGTGAAAAAGAGAGTTGTTAAAATTTTCCTTAGTTACGAATGTTAGATGATGCTTAGAAAAAATTGAGATATTTATAAATAAGTAAAGATATACAAAATTTGTAAATAGATAAAAGACAAATGTGGCTAAGTTTAGATGTTTGCACCAAGATTGTAAGTGGATTAGAATTGTAGATATTTGATTTCAAAATTATTGGGTGGTAACCAAGCAAAGTGAAGATTGACAGTTATTTCATCAATACCTAGGATTGTTTTCCGAGCTTCGAGAGGTAAGCCACGTTTTATCGATGCTCCAAAATTTTTTTAAAAATTACTTAAAATAGTCAGAAAACTAATATAAAACAAAAAGTTGATTAAAATTAAACAGAAATCTATACAACCTACCATCCAAAACTGTAAAGAAAACAAGAGGAAATGCTGACCATAGCTTCCATTTATCAAAGGTCCATTTCCAGAATTTCCACTGAATAATTTAATGGTAACCATCACTGCACACACAGATAGAGAGAAACCAGGTATTTATACCATTCATATACAATTTCAATTCGAAATTTGCAAATAGTAAGGAGATATTCACATCAAAACATCTATAAAAAGTAGGATTAATAATGGCAATGATGACATAATCTATTGCAATTCAAAAACTGCAAATAGTGAGGGGATATTCACATGAAAAAATCTATAAGAGGTAATATTAATAATAGGCTTTTCATACTGAACGAAAGTAATTTTTTGTGGAGGAAAATCACTTTTTATCGACCTTCTTTGGGTCTTTACTTTCCACAATCTGAGAAGTATGAAAATTTCAATGGATGACTTTATAAACGTGTAGAAAGGGCAAAGTTTTTAGTTCACTCCGATAAGTTACTGCGTGAATTCAAAGTATTTTTCACAAAGTGAGATATTCTGTTTATCAGTAACTTGTCATGTTCAATAATTCTGCGTATCTAAAAAAACTAAGATATTATACACTAGCTATTTTACCGTTTCGGAGGCTAAAATCGGACTCCGTCTTCAAAATTAGACAAAATCTAAGTTTATAAGCAGTTTTATTTCGCTGATTGATATCTGCTGAGGAAGTTGAGAAATAAAAAGGCAAAGCGAAGAAAAACTGCTTATAAACTTACTTTCCCTCAAATTCTGCAGACGGAGGCAGATTTCAGCCACCGAAACGTTAAGATGAATAAATTTTTTTGATGGGCAAAATTATTGAATACGACAAGTTACTGATAAACAGTATCTTTCAAAATTTATGTTGCAACATCTTCATATTGAACTTGGCTGCACCGCAACAACACTGGCCCAAAACTTAAAAACTTCATCATTCAACAAAATATTATAAATATATTATTGTCACATACATTAGAAGATTACAAGAGGTATAGTTCTTAGATTTGACATTTAATATTATTTCTCTCTGGGTATTCAATCAAATCAAATGTTATTTGACAAAATAATCATCAATTCATTTTCATTACCGGAGAAAAATCTGACAACAGCTCACGAAACATAGCGCATGGCGCTAATGAAGTTCCACCCGAAGTCATCTTTGATAGAGAATTCATTTCCATATCTTATTGCTATCGAAAGTACCACCGGCGAAACCGCAACAAAAAGTCAAAGTTGAACGATCTCAAGCAAACAAAAAAACAAAGAGTAATGTGTAGTACCGTCGAGTACAGTTAAGTTTGAGTAGGTCCCGAAATGTGTATGTAAAACGAATGGTTTTACCGCTACGCGAGTTTACTTTCATCCAAAATAACGGCGTCTTCAAGTAACAGTAATGGGATTGCCTAACACTTTTCATATAACTGTAAGGTAGAATTATCAACAGTAACACGGACGGGAGTAAAGTGCAGAAGAACCGTAGACAAGACATGAGTGTGACCTGTTCAAATGACACCATGAACAGAATAATCTGAGAGTTGGAAACGAAAACTGGAATTGTCCGTATTTCCTATACGGATTTCTAGAAGTCAATAAATGCAAACAATAAAATTTACTTTTGAACGGCTAACAAGAAGTTATTCACTATTGTTGAACTGTTTTTTATGATGATGATTTAACGAACAAACAGGAAATAATATTAAGGAATAATATTAACAATATCGTATTTTGAGTTATTTATTCTTGTATAAATAAAGAAAAATCAGTGAAGAATACAAAAAAGTGTATTACATGACAAATTAAAAAATTCAACTCGAAAAAGGTTGTAATTAATATAAATATTTCAGGAGAAAGTCAGGTAAGTAACTCATCTCATTTAGTTTTTGTCACAGATAACAGGGGAATATTTTGATAGGAAACTGAATACTTGTTTGCGATAAAACATATAATGGAATTGGCTGATACTTGATGAAAATCCATAACTAACGTATTCAAAAAACACTTTATTATGAGATTTTCACTAAACAGTTTTACAAAAACGCAACACGTGTTTCGCCATACAATGGCTTCTTCTGGCGTGTCTTCACTACCTAACTAACTTATTCTACATGAACCATGCATTATATAACTTTACAATTTGAAGTAAGTACATTCCAAGTGCCTGAGATATTCCTGGTCATTTAATATTTCATGCGTACCTGAGTTTATAATGAATTACCTGAGCTTATGTACCAGTTTCCACATTTGAAAACATATTTAGTAACGGGGAGTTATTTAATTCTAATTGTTCGTTCAGTAAAATACCTGAATTCTTGAATCTATTGATTTTTAAACATTCTAGAAGATTAATTTCTAAATGTAACCCGTCGTGTTCATGATTGAACTCATGTCCTTCTGCAAATGGTTTGCAAATGTGGAATTGGTCTTTCTATTTACAAAACTACTTCTATGCTCTCTAGTTCTTTGGGAAAAGGTTCTCCCTGTTTGGCCAATATACAGTTTTGGGCAGGAGCCACAAGTCAACTCATATACTTCAGATCTATCCGACAACAAAGTTTTGTCTATATTGTTTTTAATAAATTTACTTAGACTATTATTCGTTCTGTAAGCTACGTTCACGCATTCTTTTTTCATAAAACGGGCAATATTATTGGTGGGTTCACCCAAATATGACAATGTCCTAAATATGTTTTCAAATGTGGAAACTGGTACATAAGTTCAGGTAATTCATTAAAAACTCAGGTACGCATGAAATATTAAATGACCAGGTATATCTCAGGTACTTGGAATGTAGGTACTTCAAATTTTTAAGTTATAAAAAGCATTGGTTATGTAGAATAAGTTAGTTGGTTAGTGAAGACACGCCCGAAGAAGCCATTGTATGGCGAGACACGTGTTGCGTTTTTGTTAAACTGTTTAGTGAAAATACGCTTGCGACAAAACTTAATGCACCAATCACTGATTGTATCTGTATTCAGAAGCTTATGAATTTTAAACAGTTTGTAGCAGTGACCTGTAATGTGTTAGTGACGAGAGTGAAGAAATCTATTGTACCGATCAAAGGTGTGTTGGATTGGTATATTATAGGTAAAGATATGCAGGGTGTCAATTTGAAAACTTCCCACCCTTAATATCTCCCCTCCAGTACATACTTTGATGAGTCGTAAAGACAGGTCATGAAGAAAAGGATATTGTTGTCCTTAAAATATCAATTGGAAAGGGGGGCATGGTTTTCAGGTTAGTATTCAAACAGATATTATTGTATTGTCTCTCTTATCAGTAGAACTGGTTAGAAAATAAGGTGGCACCTTTTTATCAGGGGCAAATTACATGTTAAACTGTTAAACATACTTCATCCAGTTATCAGAAGTTTCAAAATTTCTTTCAGCTGGCCGAATGGGTTATCATTTATATATCACTCGAAGAAATAAAATTTAAATGGCAGCACCTTCACGGATGTATTCGAAAGTTTTCAAAAATAGGTGGGAACGCCTAAATTTGTATTGCTGTTCTCAGTGGTTTTTGTTTTTTGAAGGACTAATACTTAGCTTACTTAGCTCTGATAAGGGTTTGGCATTTTGGAAAGTTATTTCCTCCCGTTTTCAAGAAATATGCTTCGGGGTTCTCCTATATATTCCTTATTAGGAGAATAAAGTCTCTCAATACTATTCATTTCTGTTTTTTGTTTTGGGATGGGTTGGTGATAGTGTATTTTGGTCTTGAATGTTCTAATATCAATCTATTGACTATCAGTTCATTCATGTCCGGTAGTCACGTTGATGGAATAGCAAAGATATCTTAATAAAAAATGGAACATAAGTTCTAACTTGGGAATTTTATACACCTCAGCAAATTTATGAAGCTCAAATTGGATCTTCTTTGGAAGGAGCATAGCTGCTTGGTTAGCGTGTGGTTCGTTCTACCCATTCAGGCAACCGCTCTGTAAAGAAAGTTCTAATAGATTTTCACTACGTATCATGTGCCTCGTGCTATGAATCGCATGTTCGAAGGCAAGACCTTATAATTCCTCAGCTTTCACATGTTTCAACATTTTAAGGTTGTTGTTCATAAGGGGGTGGCAGCTGGTTAACACATTCAAGTCCGCCCCTGGAATTTTTTTGTTTCTCCTGCTAGGAATGTAAATTTTTGTCGGTTTAAATAGTATCACAAGAAGTATTCATTCAATTTCCACATATATTGTGGAAGAAAGTTGGATTTGATATTATATATTGAGAAAAACTATCAGTCTGATTGAAAATCCAAACATTGTAATCAACTTCAATCTGGAATGATGCAGAGAGTTTGCCTGTTTCTATAAATACTTTTACGAAAAGGTTAGCCCAATTGATTTCACAGAGAGCTGAAGATGTCATAAGTATTTCAAGAGAACTATAGCTCTATAGCTGCCCGTCGCTTCGAAGTTCGACTGAATATACCCGAAGGCTAGTAAAGAAGCTATCTTCATCATTTGAGGATGTTTTACATAATATTAATAATAAACCTTCCTTGTTGCATTCATGGTTACTTAGCATAGTTGGAAAACGTTTGTTTGAAGGTGAATGACAATGTTTCGTGGTGAATTTCAGCAGTTCGGACTTCCATTGTCTAAAAATTTGTAAAATGATTTGAAATCC
>WOGR01002176.1:0-18026 GCA_015342045.1 Leptinotarsa lineolata | reverse complement strand
GCAATGAAACAGCGCTTAATATTGTGTTAGGTTGATATATTAAACAAGTAAGTGAAACTAACTACATCCTAAATACCTGTTTACACCTGACTGCTCAATAGTTTGGACAGGATAAAAATAGGCACCCTTACGTTTGTATATTCTATAATAGGCTTTATACTTACTGTCAGTGTTAATTTTTTTCATTGAACTTACTCGTAGAATTAATTTTAAAAAATGATTTTTTAATTATTAATTAAATATAGTCTGGACAACATTATAAGGGGCACCCCTTGTTTTTTATGATTTTCAACATGCTAAATTACCTATCAAATAATTTTTATCCATTAAACAGATGGGTGAAGGTCTCTCGCATATCGGATCTTAGAGTATTAGGATGTTTCAAAAGTTTTGTCCGTTTAAATGTCATGTCTTTTTGTAGCTCCGTATCTCAATGAATATTTATTTTACTGTGTTGTGGTATATTCTAATCGATAATGAATTTTGTACTTTATACATTGATGCTGTTAATTATTTTGTCTCTTTTCCACTTATTACTATATGATGTCGTTAAGCGATTTTCGGCCAAGTTTCCCTTCGAATTCAAATTGAACTGAAGCACTGCTGAAACAGCTCAAAAAATTAACCAGGCATTTGACAATGATAGTGTTAATTAACGCACTGTTCGACGGTGGTTTGCGAAATTTCGATCCGCAGATTTTAGCCTCGAAGATGAGCTCTGAAGTGGTCGACCTACAGTAATACAGGACGAGGATTTGAGGTGGAGACTGAACCATCATAAACGGTGTGTACGATGGCGGAAGAACGGGGCGTCAGCTCCCATGTGATTTTTGATGGTTTTAAACGTATTGCAAAGGTCAAAAAGCTCAAAAAATGGGTGCTCCACGATTTGAAAGATCAACAGAAATTGTCACGTTTCATGGTCTGTTCTTCTTTGCTTCAGCGCAACTCTTGAATGCATTACTAGGTGACTTTAATGTATCTTCTTATAAATATATTTCCAAGAAAGCATTCAAAACTATCAAAATATTTTTGGTGTATTATTTAAGTTCAGGTGAAATGTCAATTTTCGTATTTTATTTTCTATAAAATCTGATGTACTTAAATTCACATACTCTATACTCATAAGTATGTTTTAATGAATAAAGATTATTATTATACGTACCTGTAATAAAATCGCTCAATATGATTACCATATGCAAATCAAAACGGAACCTGAAAAAAATATTTATTTAAAATGTTATCCAACATGATAACTTAAAGAGTTGAAGAGTATTGATATCAAATGCCACTTCCAAGAATCCGAATGTGAACTCAGGGTTATAGATGAAAACACTCATTTTCAACTCATCATTAGCCGTACTTTGTACAATTTGTACAATGATTTATTCTATGCTATTGCTGGAAGCTCATGTGTTGTTTCACAATGACATCTTGGAAATACATTACTCCAAATTGAGTCACATTGATATTTCTTATTTTCTCTCCTTTTTTCAGTTTTATATTCCTTACACATTATTAGTGAAGTAGAAAAGCAACAAAAAGTTTTTCTTCAATTGAAATTCAAAGAAAGATATAAATGAAAACTTTTCCATTCAGCAACCTCAACAAGAATACATCCAGATGAATGGACAGATGGGTCAGACTTTAATGGTTCCTTGCTCCCCTGCCACCAATATAGCAGTGTCATCATCCAATCAGCAGAACACCACCTTCGTTCAACAGAACACGACCATCGTTCAGCAACAGACCACCATGGTGGCCAATAACCAGCAGTTGCAGAACTTTCAGCAGCAAAACACTCAGCAGAACCAGCAAAACGTAGCGAGAACGGCGACCTTGAACCTGGACCAGCAAAACTACATAGTTAGCTCCAATGATAATAAGCAGATGCAGGCTGTTATTGTACAACAGAGAGATAACCCTCAAGCCGCTCTTAACTACAAGCAGTCTGTGTCAACCCAGACGGCAGTTAATCAAAATGCTCAGTCTGTTACGACAAATACTTTCTGTCAGACCTCGACGATTTCTGCTGGTAGTCCTCCGGATACTACCACTCTGAGTCCATTGCCTCTGGCATCTGGAGGACAGAGTCCGCCCACCGCTGATACTACTACTCATTCGGGTAGCACGGATGACGGATTGTCACCAGCTCCTTCAAATTGTTCTGCCAGTTGTAGCGATGTGAACGTTCAATCGAGACCACAGTCATGCACGATGGTGAGTTGCATCTTATAAATCTGACAGTATTATTTTTGATTTAAGAAAAGCAGATACATTTCATAAATAGATATTTTTGAGTCAGTAGCTCATATTTATTTTATTGCGAAAGTACATACACTTCCACTTTGAAGAACTCGTTTCTCGTTTTCGGTTGTCAGCTCATTTGTATATCAAAATGGTTTTGCCAGGCCAGACTCTTACATGGTTTGAGACATTGATCATGAAGTTTCTGTTGAAAGTGTACTTAGATGTCGTGTGGTTCGTAAACAAAATTTCAATTTTCCCAAATGTGTTATAGCTTGATGAATTTAATAGTCTGCATTGGTCCAGTCTTGCCTCCCCTGTTACTACAATATATAAATGGAGTATACTCAAGTGTCTTCAATGCTGCTTTTGGTGTGGTTTTATTTGCTCTTTTTATTTCCAAACAAGCACCCTGTTTGGTTTGTTGATAGCAGTACCTTGTTTCATCTTTGCCCACCAAACTAAAGAAGCATATGTTATCATGAGTTCGTAAGTTTACCCATCATTGAGTATAGACAATGCATCATGTCTGATTTGAACTCCCATATCTTCCCATAGGTATAAAATGGAAAACTGGAATCTTTGGCGTAGAATAAATCTAAAAACTAGGACTTTTTCTAATCACCTGAACTTCAGTACTCTGCTGAAGATACCAACTCGGTTGATGAAACGCGCGTTGAGAAGAGTATTGAAGTTCTGATGATGGGGAAAGAACTTGTTTTTGGATTCCCATAGATATGTCTAGCCAGCATCAATGCTACCTCTACCTTTTCTTTATCCTATCTGAGTATTAGTTCCAGCACAGTCTGGGATCCATCAGCACTCCCAGATATTTTACCACTACGTACAGTTGTATCTAATCATCTGAGTTTTAGACGTCTTACTCCTTGTGTCTTTGTAACTAATATGGTCAATTTGGATGGGCTTATATTAAGTATTATATCTTTTTATTCTTCAGTCAATCTTATTCTAACAGGGCTATTGCATATGTCCTCACTGAATTATATAATATTCGCCCTGAAGATATAGTAACTAGTCTGTTAGAAGGTATCATAACAGAGGACATAACAGTCGTTTATACCAGTCTTCCTCTGAGTCTATCTATCCGCAGCTTGTATCGTCCATTCTTCTTTTTCTCGAAGCCAAGATGATCCATTCTTAGGACTTTTCATTGAATGTGTCCTCGAAAAAGCAGCTTTTTGTTGACATACCTAACCTGGACGCATATTGGTCCTGATGCAGTGGTCTCTTGACCAAGTGATGAGTATCTAATATGTATACCAAGTAATTTTTCTCAATATTAGGGCAAATGTCATGAGGATGATTGGCTTCAGGGCTTTCTCAGAATCCTGTCCAATTTCTTCATGTTTCGGAATAAAGGAGGTTTTAATCAGTGAACATGTTCACACAATATTGTGGAAAAATTTCCAGTTCTTTTTGCAGCATTACTGGATAAATTCTATCTGATCCCGGCAATTCAGGAATCTCGAGTTTTGAATTTGTTCAGGACTCCGGTGCTACATTTATAATTTCAGACCCAGAAGTGCACCCAGAGAAGCTCTCTTATAAGTCCCTTCAAGAGTTTGGTGCATTCTTGGCTCTGTCTGATTTCCTGCCATCACATACTGTAGGTTTTGTTTTATTCAGTTGGGGATCTTTTATTTCTATCCTAGATACTTGGTTTCCTTGCAGTTTTGAAGGTTTTTTTTGTTAGTGTATCATCTGGACCAGATCTTTATTCCTGGGAATATTCCTGTTCGATTTCCGCCTGACTGTCGATAATGTTCATTGTATGAAGGAATAATAATTTTCGCTAATCGGTCTGCCGCCAACTGTAAGTCTTCACAATCTCTTATTTCAAAATCCATCCCGTCTATGCAAGTTTTTAGGTCTGCCATATATGTGATTGAGGTATGAGATCCTCATCTCAACAATTATATGCCGATGATCAGACAACTTACTCATAAATGTAGTACCTAATGTGAAGTCTATTACTTTCTTATGTCTCATGTTTACAAAGGTTAATTTATTCCTTAAGTTTTAGATATCTTAATTGTTTGTCATGATAAACTGTAAATTCACATCTCTTTCATTGGTGTCACTTACCCCACTGGTCAGGTGGTATATATTAGCACCACAGCCAATTATAAGCCGTGATCTGTCTATCCGGCAGGCTATTATTAGCTTTTCCATATGCCTGGCTGGTGGCAATTCCGGATCTAATGATGATTTCCCCTATGCCCTTCCTCACCAGTCAGCTTCAATTTTATTAATGTCAAGTCCCTTGTACAAAAGGTACATTTTATCCTTTTAGGATGATTATACATGTTCTTGGGGTTGAGTACCCCTATATCTGTCCCAATTTCATGTATGAAATCAATATTGAATTTTCATATAACGCTCATAAGGATTGCCAAAGCACATGGGTTTTTACTATCTTATTGGGAGTTAGATGAGTCACTTGAAGAGTCCATCTCCTTCTGTTTTTACTTGTGGTTTCATTAAGTTTCTATGAATATGCAGAAAAGGGTAGTCCACATTCATGAAGCCCCATGCATCGATGCAAGACAAAATACTATGTGAGGTCACATGGTATCCTAGAAGCCCCATTCATGAAAAACATTTCTTCTCGCTTATAATTATTATAATTCGCATATGTATTGATAATAATTCTTGTGTAATTTTTTTTCTGTAAGTTGTTTTGTAATCGGTATCTGCTATTAAATGCATTTGAAATTGTTGATTGTTCTATTATTTCATGAACTAGTTAGTACATTTGAAACAAAAAATTTGTTGCCAACCCAACATTCAATTTTTTTCAGGCCATGGTACACTGCATCTCTAGTAGTGAACCCGACTCTGCCGATGTGAACCAAAGCTCTGAAATAGAGTGGCGTAGAAATCAGCAGGGAGGTGCCACTCCGAAGCAGCATTACGGTGATTTGACCCACTTCGGCAAAAGGTCGACGCCAACACATGTCGCTTTTGCGGAGTCTTCAACTTTAGTGTCAGGATTGCAGTACGTTTCGGAACATATGAAGTCTCAGGACGCTGTTATCAGTTCAAGAAACTACGAGAGGATGATGCATAAGCGAAAGGCCAGCGAAAGTCTCGGTCATGTGTTACTCGAAGCTCATCATCGACAAACTGCATTGTTTGAAGAGGATGAAGAAGGTGAGACATGAACTTGTTTTCTGGTTTCTGTGTTCTTTCACTTTTGCTAATGGGTGTACTAATAATTGACATTATCTCTGAATTCTTTGAGAGGGTTTGCTTAAACTCATTTCAAAAAATCGTTTCTCAAACTTGCGCTTTTTTCATGTAAAAAGTATTGGGTGGCATTAACTTTCAGAACTTCACTCTAAAAATGTGTGAGAAACCTGTGGTCAGTGGTAATCTGGAGTTATTCCATCAAAGAGAAGGTAGATTGAATGAGGAAAAACTAAATTTTAACTTATTGCATTTTCAGCTTGTACTTTGTTTAGTTTTTTCCTGATTCATTTGAATAAAAAGTTTTCAGGTCATATTCAAAGTAGTTTTTTTATATGTAATTGAAAAATTGATTCTTCGAAGGTGTATTGATCCTTTCCCATGAAAATCTATAGAGCCAAATTAGGGCTTCTATAGAAATAGAAGCCATGATTTAAGCTCTTTTCTCTTCAAGTTGAACCTTGGGTATACCTCATGATAATTCATTTAATTCGCTTGTTGAAAAGTACGTAACAGTGGATAATTCTATCAGTACAATAACAAGGAAAACGTCATAAGATTTTGTGCATTTCATATACATATATTCACACACAAGTACTTATCTAAATATTTTAAAAGAATTGGGATAAAAAGATGAAAAATATATGTAAACACATAAAAGTTGCGAAACACTCCAACAGTAAAATTGAGGGTCATGGTTATAATTAAAAAGTTTAAAATAATGGTAATATCGAATAGTGACAAGAACGTTAAAGAAGGCAAAAGAAAACACCTAACCTAAAATTCCTCAGTGTTCCAATTTTTTTCTATGATAGCAGCTTTCAGTCTTGATTTGAAAATATTGACATTTGGCTCATTCTTTACCGAATCATCAAGCTCATTGTGAAATTTTGGTCCAGGAAAATGGTGGCTTTTTTGGTATGTGGTGGTTCGGTACATATGGGGTATTAATAATTTTTTTGAGCGGGTCGGGTATTTATGCTGATTAGATGTAAAATTATGACCATTCTTGTACATGTATATGTATAGTTCATAAATATAAATACCCGCCACAGTGAGTATTTTGAGCTCTTTGAAAATGTTTCTGCACGATTGCCTCCATCCTATATGAGCAATAGTTCTGTTAACATTTTTCTATAGTGTAAAAACCCTCACTGTAGATGATCCAGTGCCCCAGTTCAGTATTTCATATCGTTTATGACAGTGTATTGTTCCATAGTACAGATTCAACAAAACTTGTACTGCAATGGTTCGCACATAAATCTCAGCGCATAGCAATTTCTGTGGAGTTTGTCCGAAAGAGTTTCAATGTGAGGGAGACAGGTGAGCTTGTAGTCAAGTGTAAGGCCTAGCATCTTTGTTGTTGAGCAAGATTCAACATACAACTCCTCGTTTTCATAAATGCTAAAATTATCATGGGCAGAATTCAATGAGAATTTCATTAACGATGTTTTTGTGATGTTCAGTAAAAGTTGATTTATTTGGCCCATGTTACTATCTGCTCGTAGACATTCTCTGTTTTTCTGCAAGTACTATTGCATTGCTTTCCTTGATGAGGAAGTTGGTGTCGTCTGCATAACCAACCACATGTATTTACGTGATACTGTTAATGAATTGCAGCAGCTCATTCGCGTATATGGGAAACAGGAAGGGGCAAAGAGTTGAGCCTTGTGGAACACCCTGTTCAATGGTTGCTGACTGACTTAAGGTTTTTCGAATCACTACTTTTTGGGTCCTGCCATGCAAATAAGACTTCATTAATTTCAAAGCAGATCCCCTCACGGCATATCGTTCCATTTTCTGAAGTAGAAGTATGTGATTTACACTATCGAAAGCTTTGGAGGAGTCAATAAATAAACCACAGATGCTTAGTTTGCCATCAAGAGCATTTATGACGTGTTCGTGAAATTCATACAGTGCCGTTTCAGTACTTTTGTTCTGGGTGAAACTTTCAATTTTTCTGGAAAAGTTCCTCGTTCCATCGACAAATTCAAGATGTATGCCAAAGGTTCACATAACTGAAAAACACGTTTCTTCAAAAGGTTATTTGAAATTTCGTCGTAACCACGTGCGTTGGAATTTTTCAATATTTTTACAAGGTCTACAATGTCATGCCTAGTTATAGAGGATGTAAGAAAATGGAGTTTTGGCATACTTTTATGTTACTTAGAAAAAAAATTCAAATCAATAACTTCTTGTTTATGAGCTACGGAAAAATGTTTATTGAAGTTGTTGGTCATTTCAATTTCAGGGACAGTTTTAACAACATCATGAATTATGATATTGTTAAAATTGTTTGACTCTTTCTGGATTTGGTTAATAATTTGCCAAATTGTTTTCGATTTATTGTTAGAATTGGTTATTCTGTCATCTACACTCTGTTTGTAATTATTTTCAAGTTTTTCTCTATAAGTCTGTGTTATTTGCCTACTACCACTCATCAACTTTTGCGCAGTCTGAGTATAGGGACACTGAGTTTTTAAATTCAAAAATCCTACAAATTTTTCAAACAGACAATGGGGATCAAGTGATGTTTCAATAAAAAAGACTTATATTTCCACTGCTTCCTCGCTTTTGTCATAATGTCACATCAGATTGCCTATGAAGAAGGTTCCAATTTTGATAATAATATTAATGATGATTCTTCATTTCCTGGGACTTGAATAAAAGAATAAAAGTATGAAAATGACCAAAAAATTAAAAGAAAAAGATAAAAATATCAAAGTAGATCAAACATACACACGTGGGATAGCATATTACACTAAACTTGAGTAAAAATAGGCGTAAGATGAGTAGAAGAGGTAATATAAAATAGAGAATACGAACGATTCCCGATATGATGAAAAATATTTATCTAATTATATAAGCAATTATAATGTGCAAGAAATGCTTGAAGCAAATAACGTATTCATTTGATAAGGATCGATTTCATATGCATCTGAATAGCTTTCCAAATAACGCATTATGTTAGCATTACCTCAAACATTAAATTATTTGTAGTAAGCTGTCTAAAAAGATAGACATATACCATCGCGAACTTTTCTGTAGACCTATAAAAATGATATGTAGTGAATTTTTTGTTAAATATCAATAAGGTTGGGCGGAATTTTCGATTACCTATAGCTTCCATCGTCCCCAATTTCTCATAGATAACAGCGTCATGTTTCAATTCGTTGGCATTTCAGTTGTAGATCATACTTGTGCCAACTACGTGTCTACAACATATCCATTATCTTCAAACAGTAGTACAATGCGCAAAGTATTGACTCAAAGTAAATTTTATATGAGAAAACTGTTACAAATGAGCATTTATTGAATCATAAATTGTAACATTTCATGCGCCAACCAATGAAAAAACTCAGAAATAAACAAGGAATGTCGAAATGCCGAACTATCAGAATTACGCACCAGATATCTGGAGCAAAATATTGACGGGTGTAATGAAAAACAGTATGACTAGGGAGTTGGAACTTATATAGGAAAATCGTAAATGCTCAAAAGCAAAAAGAACCAGATATAGCCACAATATAATTGAGTCGATAAAAGAATACACGTTTGTCATCAATAAAATACGCAATAAATCACAAATAGCATTTTTCCTTCTATAAGCAAAAAAGTGATTCGAAACAAGTAACTCTTGTGTTCAATCACAGAGAGATCTCACTACTTCTAAAAGGAATAGCTACACAAACGTGAGTCGTCCTCAATTTCTCATATTTACTATTCCCAATCCCTTTTTGAATCCCCAATTGAGTCAAATTTTAACCAATCACCCAGATTTGCTTCATTCTGATTCCATTACTCTTCCCTTCCCATAAAATCCTAGATCTGTCACTGGAGAAATGAGATGTGGGGTTGCTCTAGTTACTGGAAATCTCCACCCTGTACACCGTTTTATCGATTCGAGTATACTTTGTACGCTTCAGAATTTATAACTTTCAGCTTAACGGTGGAATCGATTCTTCGTGGCTGATACTGCCAGGAATATCCGCATCTTTTCTAGTGCAAAAAAGTATGGATTCCAAAAATTGATGAATTGTGGGGATTTTTTGTTTTGAGATAGTGGCTCCATCTGGGAGAATGACCTAGGAATATTTACAAATAGTCCATAGTCCATAAATGTGTCGTCATCAGCTGTTCGATCCTCTGCGCGCGCTTACACGGGGCTTTCGAACGTCAGCAGAGATATAGCCCCGTCAAAAATATCGATGTTTGAAAGTTGCAATTACATTTTTTTACCAGCGGTCATAAATTGGAAAAAATATTTTTGGAAAAATTCTAGTTCCATTCATTGGGAAACAAGCAAATGAAAGAATAAGAATAATGATAAAAGTCGGTCTGACAACACATCATTTTCCGATTAACTATTAACTGCTAGGCCTGTTGTGAGGTGAATATTGGTTAAACAAAGACTTTTCTGTCATACTTTGAGTAAAGGAGTGTTGCTAACCACCGAGCAGAATGGCCTAGATAGCAGACAATTGCTATTGCTGCTGACGTGTCATTCAAGCCTGAAGTGTCGTGAAAAATATTTAGTTTCACTCTATTTGTGGATAATCATTCAACTGCGGATCAGGTGGAATCCTTCAGTCTCCCGGGGCCTTATTTTTGAATCAGGTGAAATCACATCAAGATTTCAGATTTACAGAGAAATACATCCGATTTTTCTGTATAGCACTCACTGCCACATATACAAACATTTCACTTTATGGATTGATGATAGTACCGAATTCTAGGTTAATTGTGGAAGGCCAAGATTGACTCGAAAGAGGAAAAGAGGAGGGGATGTATAGCATCCTGCACCATTTGATATAATTATAATTTTCATTTGAGAGATTCAAAGTAAACATGGTGATTGCAAACAATTATACAGTTCAAACACCTAAAGAAAGCTTCAATCTAACCATTGAACAAGGTATAATTTCTATAAACTTCCTCATCACAGAGAAACATCCACAGAAAAAAGAGCATTTCGCTCTCTACAGTTGCATTTTTTCCTATAACTATTAAATAAACCGTCAATAGTAACCGTTTTTTGTTGAGTTAGTAGCCAACATGACCGATAACTCATACCTTTGAACCAATCACAGATGAGCAAATTCATGACTTTATTATTTTCATTCGCAAATAAGTCTTGAGAGTTTACCTTTCTCGAAATCATCATCGAACGTCAAATTCAATCATTGAACTTGACATTTCGTTTCGAAATATATTTTGGGAAGTGAAAACGAGTGTATCCTACCAGAAATCTGTAATGTAGCGAATAAATGTTTTTCGAAAGTTCGTCACTCACCTAATAACAAAATGAGAAATAGTATGAAACTGAAATAACTTTTACGCCACAATAATTTGTAAGCAGCTTTGAACACTGGGCTTGATTACCAGTAATTGAGGTTTCAACCCGTTCAATATTCAAACTATCCGGAATTGAATGAAATAAGAAAAATGGGAAATAGTTTTGCTCTTCGTTGTGAAATTTAATGGTATTAATCTCATGCAGGAGATCCTTCAAGAAAGAAAGTTGCTTTAAGATATTTCTGTTGTGAGTTATAGAAAAAGTTTCATATTCTACTCGTGAGAAAAGACCATCACTCACTCGAATGACGTACGACATTCGCCAAGTTATTCATTCGCCTTCGGTTCGCGTCGATAAAATTGATTCTCGCGAATAATGAACTATCCCTCTTAACCAATGACAACTCTTTGTACATTTAATATTTAATGTTGTATTAATGTTATGATATTTTTAGCACTATTTCGGCCTCTCAATTTATCAACAGTTATTTTCGAAAACTTGGTCGAATTTTAACTGGACTAAAGGACGGAAAAGCGAATTAGTTATGCGGCGCAAACTCAGCCGATGCAATCTTTGGCAGGCTCTATATTCGTAGGCAGTCGGTGCAGATCGTATGTACTCGCGGATCATGTTCCTCGGTGCAAACCAATGACACTAACATGAATGTAGGCTGGTGGTTCACTGGCTGTGTGTTCAGACGGGTGTATGTGTATGACATAACGCAAATACGGGACACCGTGACCGGCCTTTAGTCAGTGACGTACACTAATGGGGGAATTTAGTTCTAGTGGTAATGCGAACATTGGTTTAAGTGTAGTGGAGATATCTGTGAATTCATCGAAGAGCAGCCCGAGTACGTTATTCTACACCACACCTACGTCCTCGTCAAGTGGCAACGGCACTGATACTGAGAAAAACTACAATCCAACAATGCAAGATGATCTCTCTGACAAAGCCGTGGCAGCCGTCAGTGGAGCTAACGGAGACGATTTGTCAACTGTGGGATCGACGGTTTCGTCTGCTATAGACAAGAATGCAGCTGCGGTTACCAAAGACTGTGACACTTCCACTGTGAACGATCTCGCGGACAAGCTAAACGAACAGGTAGCTAGGAACACGAAAACGGTACCTTCTCTTCCGCCTCTGTTCCACCCAGCTGAGCCCAGTACACCAGCTGGAGCGCTATGGTCCACAGCTATCGAAGATACTTACGTCCCGAATTTCACCAACGTGAACGGGGGCATGGGGTTTCAGAACTTTCCTTCCCCAACGCCACAGCAGCAGCTGTTCGGTAACAACCTGAACCAAAACCACGTGAACCAAGGCAGAAGAGCCATAACGGCCAGCCACAATTTTCCTCATAATATGACGAGGCAGCAGTCTCTGTCCAACCATCCGCTGTACAAGGGATACGGTTCTTGGGCCAATCCGCCTGGCCAAAACTGGTCTCCGGGAAACTCTTCAGTTTGGAATCGCGGACGAAGCGTCCCAAATCTCACCCCCTTGCAACAAATGGGAGTAGGTCTCGCGGGTCGAAAGCCTAGTCCCACTTTCAACCAGCAGCAAGTTATTTCACCTGTGAAATTCAGGCGCAGCACCTCGTATCCGGGAAAAGGACCGTTTCCACAGCCGCCTACCTTCGAAATCACCAATATGGATGAAGCTAGAGAACTCCTGCCTTATCAGGTAATGTGTGGCACTTGATCTTTTCTCGAAAGAGCACCGTTTTGACTGTGATGCCATAGCCAGAGTTGCCTCATACGCCTTTTTAGATTTTTGTTTTGAGTTATTTGTGCTGTTGTCATCTGCTTGCTGTGCTATTTCTGCTGATTGCTGATAACTGTTATCGTATCTGTTCAGGGCGATTCACTTAATACAGTTTTTCACATATACCTGAAATAAAGCAATCACTATCATTCACTTATCTGTCTCGTATATATTCACCTGTTTTGATAAGGTTGAAAACACATTTACGACATGAAAAACGTTTACAAGTTTCACATACGTCAAACAAGATTACGTACTCTTCAAATATATGTGCTTTAAATAAATTTGCAACTACAGTGAACCAGAACACTTCATTACAAGAGTACTTTCCTACTGGGATATGCCAAAAGTAAGAGTTCTGATAAAACAAATTTGAGAAATGAAAAATTAATAATGTAATGGAACTGATACTTCATGAAACTCCTATATACTTAGTTCGTTGTGAGATGTTCACTATGAAGGTTTACAAAACCGCAACACATCCACTATTTAAAACCATTTTGTACTCTAGAAATATTAGCCACTAACTGCTCCGCGGTCTTTTCAGGTTAGAGTTGAATCTAACCTAGCAATTATCATCTGACTGGAACATAGGCAGTATATAGCTAATGTTTCTAAGAGTATGAAAATGCTTCAAATGAGTAATTTGCCATCTCTCCTCGAGAAAACTGTCGGGGTTTTGTGAACCTACATAGTGAAAATATCGCAGTAAACTATTACACCTACCAGCCATCTTTACAGAGAGGGAGGTAGTTGAAATGTTCGATGGATTATATAAATCTCTGTAAACATTTACTATGGGATTCGTACTTTTTGCACAGTATTCTGTTCAACTTGTAAGCATTTTGCTTGAATAGGTCTTATTACTCTCTGTCAATGCTACCAGACTCTAATAATGACGTTAAACTTTCCGATAATATTTCATGAAAACTAATAGCTAACATCAACTTGTAGTGATTACCCTTCTTTTGAGCCTTAATGAAAATCCAAATGATTTTACAATATTTGCCATGGCTCTTGTTTGAAGTGTGAACATGTCTTGTACGGGTACCAATACTTGCCCTACTGAGAAAACAAAACCGGGTTGAATCAGGAAAAACAACCCCTAGAGTACAAGGCGCAAATGCGTTCAATAATCTTTTATCTCTTTCATAGAGCGAAAGATGCTTGAGAAGAAGTAGTTTTGTATAAAGATTACATCAGAAGAATCTAAAATGAATTGTTGTGTGTCTATCTATACTCAGTTTTGTTCTATGGATGTTCTTTGATACCAGATATATGCTAGAAATTGTTTTGAGTGAACTGTCCTGCATTTGTCTGACCACCAATCATTCACCTAGCTCTAGCTAGCCCTCTAGTTAGTATTTCCACATTTGTAACTGTGATAATATTTTGTTTTAATAAACTCTAACTAAACCGTTTTGTTCTGTTTTTTTATTTCGATTTGGGTTAAGTAGATTGTCTAATTTCAAATTTCAACGATAAATTTATTTTTCTGTGTATTATTAAACATTCATAATCATTCTTTTGTCTCTTGTGGATACAGAATTGATTGCATTATGCAAATGACAGTTGCATTTAATGGATTAATACTTTCAATAGCCTGTCAGAATCACAATTGTTTTCTGCTTATAATTTTAGATTTGTTTGTCAGTTCTATTGATTACGTTTATTGAGGAATGTCGGGCATTTTCAAGCTAAAACTGTTTATGCTTGTGCTTTTCATAAATTTGAAGTTATTGTCTGAAATAAGATATTTTCGTCACACTGCTACAGCAGAAAATATACAGGGTGTGTCTTAACTACGGTATGAAACTTAGGAGGGTGATTCCTTAGGTTGTTAAAAAAATGTCTTATGAACATATGTCTGGAGGTGCTTCGTTTCTGAGATACAGGGTGTTGAAGTTGAAAGAAAAACGGTAGGTATTTATGAAATATCATAAATATCCTTACACTGATTTGGTTGAAATTTGCTAGTTATTTGAAGTAATAAGGCGCTTCTTTAGCCCTAACTAGATTGAGATTATTAGGACCAGTGGAGTCTCAGTGGACACCGCAGCCAACTTTTTTGTCGCTTGTGTTTTCTTCATATCTAGCTTCGTTTTCGAGAAGAAAAATTGAAGCCTCTTTGCATATCATGAACGCCTGCTTTGAAGACCAACTGACAGTGATAGTATTGTCATATTAGTGAAACTCATAGTTGTCAATTAGCAGTGATTCCATCATGAATAGTTTTAATAACGCTGAAATGGCTGACATGCACTTTATTTATGAATTAGCAAATGGAAATGCGGAAGAATCACGGATAATTTACCAGGACAGATATCTCGTATGGACAGTTCTAAAACATTTAGAACACTACATGCAAGATTATGTAAAACTGGGAGTTTTAATAAAAATGTAGGTGGTGAACGCATGAACTAGAAGAAGCTATACTTGATGCGATATAAGAAAATCCTTCAAATAGTACCAAGGAGATTGCACTGCAGCTAGAAGTTAGCCCAAAAACCGTATGGACAGTTCATATCACATACAGCGGGACCAAGCTCTTCCGCCTCGGGATTTTCACCCAAGATTAGTGTTCTGCAGGTTGATTAATACGATGGTACACAATAATAATTATATTATTTCATTGATGACGAAGCAAATTTTTCACGAGAAGCTAATATGAACTTTCACAATCGCCATTTTTGGACCGACGAAAATTTTCACGTTATTAGAGAAAGTCATTTTCAGCAACAATTTTCGCTGAACGTTTGGGTAGGAATGAGGTGACTACCTAATTGGCCTATTTCTTCTATCAGCAAGATTAACAGGTGAATCCTACACAGACTTTTTGCGAGATCATTTACCCATTTTGTTAGGAGTGCCGGTACTTGTGAGAGGCAACATGTGGGTAATGCACGGCGAGGCTCCAGCTCATTTTAGTGTTCTTGCTCGTCAGCATGTCGACATCATCTAACCTAATCGCTGGATTGGACGTGCAGAACCTCGAAATTGGCCAACTCGCAGTCCTGCTATGAATCCTCTAGATTTCTTATGGGATCATCTGAAGGCTCTTGTTTATAAAACTTCTGTACGAGATGTGAATGACTTGAGGAATCGAATAATTGACAACTAAAATGTCATAAGGAATACTCCAGGTATTTTTGAAGGCGTCAGACAATCAATGACATATCGATTGCAGTCGTGTACTTTATCAGAAGGTGGACATTTTGCTCAATTACTTTAAGGTCGAAATTTTTCATTATTTACTTTTGGTTTTATTTACTGTTGTCCATGGATAGTTTTTAGAAGTGATTTTTTTTCTCGAAAACGAAGCTTGATATGAAGAAAACACAAGCGACGAAAAAGTTGTATTTTGGGTTGATTAATCTAAAAAAATTAAAAACTATAACATGTCAGTGGCGTACTTTTTTTTTCCCAATATTGTTGGCTGTGGTGCCCACTGTGACGCCACTGGACCTAATAATTTCAACCTAGTTCGGGCCAAATGAGCGCCTTATTACTTCAAATAACTAGCAAATTTCAACCAAATCAGTATAAGGATATTTATGATATTCCATAAATACCTACCGTTTTTCTTTCAACTTCAACGCCCTGTATCTCAGAAACGAAGCAACTCCGGACATATATTAATAAGAATTTTTTTTCTAACGAATCACCCTCTGAAGTTTCGCACCGTAATTAGGAAACGCATTATATAATTTATACGTATGATTTTAAGAAATTAGCACAAAAACTAAATAGAATTTTTTAAATAATAAAGTATTTCTAGTGAAAATATGAATCAATTTTTTCTGAAATGTGAATTTATTTAGGTTTGAAAAATGAACAGATTTTTTTCTTGAAGTTGAAAAATACTTGTTGGTCATGAAGTTTCTTGTTAAAATAAGAAGTGATTAGATGTAGTAGTAGATTTTTTGTTATTAATGTGTTGCGTAATCTTCCTCCTAACCTAATATATGTTTTGTTGTTAAAATAGATTTTATGTGCTTTTTACTGTTCAAACATTCTCGTAAAATAAAATAAGGTGAGTTATCGAAATACACAGAAATTGTAAAATACAGGTTATTTACACAAATGTACAAAATGTTTTGAACTTCTTCAACTGAAGAATTACAAATGAGAGTTTCTATATATAAAAAACAAAAAACATGAAACTAAAAACGCGTAGACAATGCACATCTAATATGCAGTATGTCCCACTTTTAATGAAGACCCCTGTTAAATCGGCAGAACCACTTCAAACTTTCATATTTATTTTTGGTTTATAATTTTAGAATAATTTCGAGAGCTATCGCAGCATTTTTTGCTTTTAATTTAACGAAGTTATCGTGGATTCTGCTAGCTGTTCATTCTCGATCAAAGCGAAGTAGATAGATAGTTTGGTTCTGGAGTAGCTGAGTAAAAATTAATGATTGGGATTAGAGTTACACCGGGTGGAGTTGCTTTGGCAACACAGCTCGAGTTTGAGTTACGTTATGTCGTACATGGTTTTCAAGAGCAGAGTGGCGCAGTGGAAGCGTGCTGGGCCCATAACCCAGAGGTCCGTGGATCGAAACCACGCTCTGCTATTTTTTTCAAGAATTAGTTTCAGTTCGTTGGGTTGATAGGATCGCTTATTCTCCTACAATTTTCATTTCAAATTATTTGATTGAATTGTGAGATTTTCACTGGATAACTTATAAAACCGCAACACGTGTTCCGCCAAACAATAGCTTTCTCAAGCGTTTTATCCAAAAACCCTCAGACTGAAAAGTTCAATTAGACTTCCAAAACTGTCGACAATATTTTATAATTTCTTTAACGTTCAACTCCTACATCAGTCAGGATGTACATCACAGTGGACATTACTGTCCTTTATAACCCAAGGACCCACAGATATCTGATTAGGTTCAAATAAGGGTCCATACTTAGTTTCTGAAAGGGTTGATGAAGAGGAAAAAATTATGAAAATAACAGATTCATTGCAACGTAAGAAAAAATTTCATGGAGAAAAATTGACGAATTAGAATGATACTTACTGAAATAAGCCTTACATCCTTCCTGTTAAGACTTGAGAGGATACTGGACAGTCACATCAGGATGGTTGCCTTATATGTAGCCCCCCTCAATAACTACCAAACCGGCAAATCGACAGATTTAGCATGAAGCAACCTTGTAGAGAAAATTACCCAGTGCCTTGATAACAAGGAGATTGCGTTTGCTGTATTTCTCGATGTAGAAGAAGCATTTGATAATGCTATACCTAAATCTATAGGATCAGCCCTGGCTGTAAAAGGTGTAGAATCGACCATAACTGGATGAATCTATGCCATGCTGGTAAACAGAACTGCAACTACGACTCTTCAAGACGAGGCCATTAGGTTCAGGGTCACCAGGGGATGCCCTCAAGGTGGGGTACTATCTCCCCTTCTGTGGTCGCTTCTGCTGGATAGTATGCTTGATGAGATGCTTGGAAGAGAAGTAGATCTGCAAGCTTATGAAGATGACCTAGTTATTT